>WEDG01003347.1:0-111779 GCA_017591395.1 Schistocephalus solidus | reverse complement strand
ACGTGCCCCCTAAATCCGTCGTTTTTTATACCGTTGAGACCGAACGTCCCCAACTGCTTGATTTCGGTTGGCTCAGACATCATAAATGCATATCAATTTAGCGTGCGGTTTTTATTGTTTTCCTCGTCGGCCAGTTGGTTTAACGGGCGCGGTTCCTTTGAGAGCAGTAGTCATTACTTCATCAAAAGACAGTAGTATAATCCATAATCCTCATTATTATATCAGGTCTGCACTGTCCTTTTTCCGGTTGTGGTTGTATAATTGTTTACTCATTCCTCTGTCTTAGGTATCGGCTAACAATCAGGGACCGTTGATTAGGTCATTTTTTGAGCTGGATAATAAAACTGCGAGCGTTTTTGTTCATTAGCCATTCTCCCTGCGTTTCGTATGTGATTTCCCCTGATTCTAAAACTTAGTGATTTGCAATCGCATGAACCCCTTTACGTATAGATTTACTGCCGTCATTTTAGGGAGAAGCCCGTGGATCTTGTCGACTTACATAGACTCTGTGGCCTTCTATAAGGGATCAACTAGAAAGTGTAAACCCATGCAGAAGGTCTGCCGGGCAGGCCAATGCAATGTGCTGAAGTAGGCCACGAACGAACCCGAACCAGTCACTTAAGATCCACCATGGGGACTGGTGCGTGAATCACCTTTGTGACAGACAGAATTAATTCACGTGGTGGTCACGCCCTTCCGCGATTCCCGCGCGCACATTCGGGTAGGATGCTCGATAGGGTGTCCCATCATCAGGCTGAATAGTTCGCTCATCTGCCGTTTTGATGACGGACAGACTGCCTCAGAAAACGTGTGCAGTGTTCGTCTCTTCATGGCAGTTTTCAGTACCGAACGTCTCTCTCTCTGGCGCGTAGTAAACAGGGACGGAGTTTCCAGGCTCGCTAACCGCTTTGATGAAGCCGCACCTTAAAAACCTTCGAGAAAGAGGCTACTTTGACGATTTCCGACCGCTATGGCTGCTGGCGACGACAGCACCAGTCAGCCTAGTCGGGCTGTTGGCATACCGGCTAGCCAGAGGGACTAATCTCGCACAAAGAGAACATGTTAAGTGAATTTGGCCGCAGTTCACTACCACCTCCGTTGTTGTCAGCCGCGTGTATGACACGCTGGCTCGCCTCTAGATGAACTAACGGGACGATGGACAGATGACCAGACACATAGAGGCGAAAATGGGTGTGCACGAGGGAACCGAGGCGGAGAAGGTAACTTGATTGTTGATATCAGAATTTTATACGCCTGCCATTTCAGAGATTACGTTCCTAATTTATTGCTATCATCGGTGATGGTGATCGATGATCGCGCATCGTGGCTCACTTGTCAGGACCAGTTCAGGCCCTTAAGTTCGAAGAGGTGGAACTTTTCGCGAGCGGTGCAGACTACGTGAGTTATAATTTGCATGAGCCGTGGTACTCCAGTCCGCAGTCCATCAACAAATGCAGTAATCTATCCCCTCCCTATTAAACCCTCAAAATTTACCTGTCGGTTACACACGGGCGAACGCTGTTTCCAATGGCAAGATAGAGTAAACTACTGACCGTGTCATCATGGCGCTGATCGCCAAAAATAGGGATGAAATGGTGAACAAGCAATTTCGCACCAACTGCAAGCAGCAGTGTGAGCCGCTAATTTTAGTAAGTGTGGTTTGTGCAGAATTTGCGTCTCATAAATACTTAACAGTAACGGTAGGTTAGGTACACCACGAGGAAAGCCAGTAACTCCAGGCTCGTGTAATACGGAACCGGTGGTAATAGTGGTTTTATGGGTTGGGCATTACAGCGGGTAATATAAGGTGCATACGGTCCTTGCGAACTTGCATGTGTTGTTCCTTTTTCTCTTTGACTTTATGAAGTCGATAGTGCACACCTGTTATAAAGCCTCCAAGAACTTGATAGCCATAGCGGATGGTGGCTTGAAAGCCCTGGGATAACTTCATTGCCTGTTTCACTCGCACAGACTTCGGTAGAATCCTGTTGCTTCGAAATCGGTGCAAAAAGGATAATTGTTCTGGCGTCAAAAATTCACAAATTGCACACTTTCCACGGTCTAGCATAAAGCAGAACACGAACCTGGGGTCTCTGACTTTCTTGATTCTGTACATAACTTACCGTTACCTAATTAACACTTTGTGCGTCTACTGTCCTTGTCTGATTTCACGTCAGATGCGACGTCCCCCTCATCGATTAATAGTGTTCTTGACATTCAGTGTGTTCTTCGTCGTAAGCGTTTTCAACCCGAAATGATTGAAATTTCTAACCTTGCACACACGGTTAGCAGCGTGGGTTTACATCTAACTAAAGAACTGGGAGGATCCTAAGACACCTGAACTTCCCCACGATTAGACTGTCTCATAGCTACGTTCTCGATGAAAGGGTCCTCCAGACCGCCCAAGATATGGCTGGTTTTATATACCTGAACACGTGAGAAGATCGTCCTTATTCTTTCTTCCCTCATCCACGCAGCAATGGACTGTCGGAACATTCCCTCCGGCAGGTATTGTAGTTGGACACGATGCCTGGTGTGGTGCATCCGTGTGTTACGTACATACAACCGCATTTCGGGGCTCATAAAGACATACCACAGCTCAGGAAGTAAAACGCACCGGTTAATCTCTCTCTCTCTCTCTCTCTCGGCGTCTGGCTTTGCGCCATGACTGAGAAAATGTAAGAGATCGGAGGAATTTGGGGTGCTAGCCGTATTCTATACCGAAGAGGAGGAGGAGGGTACTAAAGGACTACCCTGTGAGTCCACTTGAATCGCAATTCAAGTCGTTGATGTATAAGGAGGTCAGAGCAAAGCATCACATTTGGCGCGCGTGTTTATGTGTGCTCCTTTTGATGTTATTTTTTTTTAATTTGGCTCTGAGAAGGTCTGGAATTTAACTTGCAGCTTACTTGGAGTCGAAACCTATCAAAACACTGGTGTAAAACCCAAATTAACATAATTTGGCTCCCTAGAGCCCCTCAGATAATTCTGGCTGAAAATCTCTTGGTTGCTTTCCTCAAATGATTTGTTCGTTCAATCTTTTTTGCTGCCTATTACTCCTAGTTTTAGTCAGCTGATGGTGAACGAAAGAACGCCAAAAAGGTCAACTTATTTTATCACAAATCGGGCGAGCAGATAATGTGCTCTCAGTCCGGCAACAAAAGGAATGAAAGCCACCTGAAGCCTGTTGAGTCATTGCTTTATTAACATGCCCTGTCGACCTGTCTGGATGTTTCACAACTTTGCTTATGACTGTTAGGGCTGGCTTCAGAAATGATGCCGATATTAGCCCCCTACGAACAGCATTCGGGGTTAGGCATTTTGAACATGGGCCAGTTCCAACGGTTGCCCGGTAGGTGATTATTTAGAGGCTAGAATGAGTTGCAATTCTTGTGCCCGTTTCGGTCGTCGCAATTTTACCCCCCTAAGGTCACTTACTCACCGATGCATCTTCGCCAACAGTAGGCAAGCCATAGTTAAAAAACACGCTTGTTCGCAAACATAAAAAGAACTCCGGTATTTGCATTAACTAGGGTATCCTGCCTCCGAATGATGCACAAACAATCGAAGAAGTGCCTGATTATTATTGCTGTCGCGGCGATCATTTGCGCGCTTCTAACCTCCGCATTTTTATGGATACTCCTCAACTTCGAGAGCATCGTGGACAAGAAACTGGCTCAGGTAAGCTGAAACTGTATATTTTTCTTTCCGTTCATAAAGTTTATGGCTGATTAGTTACAACGATTCTAGGTGGGGAGAAAATGAACCACAACTCAGGCCTTCCAATAACATATCGCTTCCTATTATTAAATGACTGTTGTCGAAACAATCGTTGCCGTTGGCACGGCGTATTGTTTCTTGTTTGTAGGATTTCATTTCAGCTCTGGGCCAAGGACAAAATCGGCGTTATTTGTCGCAATGCAACATGAATTTAAGTCCTTGAGAGCGGTTTATCATCAGAACTTGAACACGGGTCCGAGTTGAAGACATGAACTATTATATGCTTAGGGTCTGGGAATACCTGGCTAAGTAGTGCAACTGCGCGATACATAACCCGTCACAGAGTGGCCTTACTGTAATAACAGGCTGTGTTCAAATGGTCTACAAATAGTCCTGTTTTGTGCGCTAATTTTAAGACACACAATAAGACGAAAACAAGAAAACCCCAGAAACACACGAGGTCACTTCGGACAAGATTTAGCGAAATCTTGAGAGCATAATTTCACATGAAGAGTAAGTGCCTATCGTATTTTGGATTTAATGCACTTTTATGTCTAGAATGTGGGCACAAAGTGTGTATTTGATTGGAAAAACTTTGAGAGTCCAACAAAAATCCTTAATAATGCCTGACGAACTTTGACAAATAATCCTGGTCATATGCTGTTGCATGTGTTTAATACATTATTGACAACAGAGCCTGTTTTTGGGGCCAAAAGAAATGACTTTCAAAACACTTCTTGGGCTAGCTACACACATGGAAAACAAACTAGCTGTATTTAATTTATTTGGAAAGTTGATGGGTGCATGCTGGAAGTAAGAGAGAGAGAGAGAGAGAGAGAGAGAGAGAGAGAGAGGGAGGTATATAATACATTTAGAGCGCTAAGAGTTTTGACTTAGAAGGTTGCCAACTGACGGAAAACGCGCTCCTCGTGATGAGCACTTTAAAGGGACTGGAGAACAGAGATTCAGGTAGCAGTAGCTCCTTCTTTATGTGGTCTTTATGGCACTTTCGCCCAGGTGAGATCAGAGCCACTCATACCGAAGCCGTGTACATGGGGTCGGGATCAGGTCATGCATGGCACGCGCAGCCGACCTCTGTAGCTTTGGTCAGCAGTGCACCCGTTTCAACCTTTGTTTTGTCATCGGAGCAGGTTGCATCTTAGCTAAGAGACCTAGGTGGATCCAGCAGCTCGTCTTTTTTCATATAGGCTGACTTGGCTGCGTGTTGCAGGGGCCTTACGCTTAAAATTATACTGGGAAGATACCTTCACTATCGGTTTTGCCCTATCTTCATAGTCCAATGACGAGAAAGAGGGTAGCAAGATTCCGTGGATAGGTTATCTTGGGGGACCTGTCGTCTACGGTGTCATAGCACTAATCATCCCCTCTGGTTTAGCTTGTCATTCGAAGCGATTATCGGGATGTTGTCGCAGCGCAGCACACAGTTTAGAGGAACCACACACGAGAGTTTCGTGTGCCAGGTAGGAGGGCGAACAGAACATGCGCGTCTAGGCGCATGGAGTGATCCTTAACTCAAAGGGGCTTTATCTCATCCCCCTGGAAACCCCAAACAAAACCCAACCGTAGCTTTTGTACGTTTATAACTGTCTGTTCGAGTTCACAAATATAATGCTTTCACCGCACCATTTGTAGAGTATATCAATCACACCGGGATCTGCTGTCTACTCGAATTGGGTCTGCCCGGACACGCCAGTTTTGTTTTCAATTTACCTCTTCAACATCACCAACAGGAAGGAAATTCTTGCCGGAGCGAAACCGCGTGTGCAGGAGATCGGGCCATATGTGTACAGGTGAGAGAAGTTCGGTACCCATTTTCCCAAACAGTGATGTCGTCCATGGCACATGCAAACAATGAACCATTAGCGGGAGCAATTTAACGATTCGAATCGTGTGCGGACCTGAACTCTCGTTCTAATTAATGTACTGGCAATGAACACTGGTATGACCCCACTAACCCGACAACGAATGCTAACCCTAACAAACACAATAGATAGAGTTAGGGCTAGTATAAGGGTTAGGTTCGTATGTAGATAGGCGTGAATAAGTAGGTGTGTAGTACGGTCTAATTCAGTGCCGAAAACCCAGCTCACTTGAAGGAGGAACGTGGGCATACACATTTCTTTTCATTGCTTCTGCATTACGCCCCATTGCCACCGTTCCCTTACTACATGTCTACATATCGATAATATTTGTCCGTTGGTTAAATGCAATTTTAGCGTCACATTAAAGTGGCTTTCTATAGTTATTTCATTTTTTTGCCCTTCGGGTCCGGTCTCGAATTATCGCAGCTAGTAGTTCTGCTGGGCTGGCTGACTCCGACCTTTAAATCAAAAGTTAAAATTCCGATCATCCCTGCTTTTCCTCGCTACCATTAGCGGCCATCCAAGTCAGCCAATCAGCCCTGTAAGCGGACACCTGCAAACTCTTAAATCCGATCAGTAGTTAAGATCGCCAAGAGCAATTGGTTCGGGACACACAACAGTTCGACCGTCGTAGTCCGACGATCTCCACCGCATGCTCCACGGAAGGGTGGTGCAGGGACGCTGACTTGCGCGTGATTTAGTTTACAATGATAGTAGACTTGCGCTGTATCTTACCTTATCTAGATAAACCCGATTGGTTAATTTCAAGGCCGGAAAGTGGGTTCAGTGAAGGAAATGTTGAGAGACGTAGTCGCGCATTTTCTAAAACGGATAATGTTACCGAACAGGGCTGTTAGCTCCAGGGTAACTAAAGGAATACAATTAAATTTTCTTTGTAGCCGGTCTTTTTGAGACCGTTAGGAATGGATTATGACCCTCTCACAATTCGATTTATGGTACTAATCCTCTGCTTAAATCAGGCTTGGTTGATAATATCAAAGGTAGGCGATTGGCAAACGTTGTCCTCACACACTTTGCATCCTTTGGTTCAATCTAGGGGGATTGCCAACTTGATCGTTTTTAAGGTCTTCTTTTGTATTGGGGTATCGTGTGCAGGCTAGCCACATCCGATGGAATCGTGAGAAGGCCATAAGGAGCCAAGAAGAAGTCGATGGATCATCAGTTTCTTTTACATTTTTTTAGAAGTTGCATTTTCAATTTTATCCCTTAATGTGCCGGTAGAGGTGTTCCTGCAGATCTGCAGTCACGGGCATTTTGGGAAAATGCTACATTAGGCCTATTTAGCTCAACGACTCGCTTGAGGGCAAGTAGTTTGTGTGCGGCGTGGTTTTAAGCCCTTTATATGCGCCACTACTAGCAGATCAGATTTTAGTCCTGTGAATATGAGCCACCGCAAAGACAACTCGCTACCAAGTTCTGTCAGCTTTTTGCGTCTTCCATCACACTCGATAAAATCTGGGTTCCGGACCGTCCTCTCCCCCCGGAACTGACAGTACCCGAATGTGTGTGTGTGGGTTCGTACTCAGTCATAGCGATCTGCAACTCTGCCGAACGTCTAACAACATTCTGGTGCCTGGCAAGTCTGAGAGGGCAGTTGGCCCTCTGGGTTGGGGTTGAGCCCCCACAGCCTCCACACCGCCATTGATACAGTTGTCCATTCCTGCAGAAATTGCAGTATGATATTGTAGCGATAGCGAAAATGGAAAATTTTCGTTGAGATCCCCTACAGACACTGCCACTAATTATAGTACACGATATCGGTTTGTTTTTAAAAAGTCAAGCTCACTATCGCACTTGGGGGTAGGTGAGGCCTCTTTATATTCGAAACATACGGTTGGTGGGTTATGCGTGCAATCATAATGCACCCAACAAACGAGATTAGTGGTCCTTAAACCCCGAAGAGTAAGTGACTGCATGTGATGCCTGGTATTGTGAACTCATAACTCCTCAACCTTTTAGAATTAACTGTGCTGTCCCAAAATTTTCTTAGGTAAGTATATGGTTTGCAGTCGGAGTGGGTTTAACGCACAAGAATCGCTACTAAATATATAAAAGTAGGCGTAGTTATGGTAAGTTCTTCCTCAGATTCGGGTTAGTTTTAAGGTTAGGATTATGGGTTGGGTTGAAGTTAAGATTATGTTTACAGTTAAGGTTTGGGTTTCAGGTTACGCTAGGGTTATGGGCCTGCGTCACAAGTCCCCATCCGCATAAGATCTGCTCCCAAGAATTCCCATACGACACGATCCACGGCCTATCTGCTGCTGACCCCGACCACATACTGTATCCTTGCTGTTTCTTACCCATGAACTGAATGCATGCGTACGCTTTGTAACCTGGACAAAGGCCTAACAAAAATGCAATTCACAAAAGCCGGCGTAAACGTGGACCCAAATTGCTGACCACAAAAAAGCAGTTACTCCGTTTAATTGTGATCAGCAAACTTTTAATCCTTTGAATCGAACCTTGATGTTCCTTTTCCTGAAACAGGAGTCTTTCACCAGATAGGACTACCACCATATTAGTTTGCGGTAGTAACCCATTTAGCCGGCTTGTAGGATTCGGATTTTCTGAGTGCGCACATGAGCCTGGGTAATTCCTTTTGCTAGAATATTATTTCTAGCAAAGATAATTTGGGTGCTTTCACATCCAGGTCATTTAGAAAGCTCTCATTATCGATCACTTAGTGGCGGCCATATATTTTATGAGTTTTAAAATCCGAACCTTTTTTCGGGTTGATATTGCTAGTACAGATTCAAACCGTGTTGTAATTTGCGAAACAAGGACACCAAACGTTTTGGTATTCAGCCTTGAAGTAATTAATAAGTACTGGACAGCTCGACTGTCGATTCCGACAGTTACTTGTGCGTGAATTAGTTAGTTGAATTGCACAACATGTACCAGGCACGCTCTCTCTCTCAATGTCAAAACGGAGTCAAGAACACCCGAGGTGCAGTCGGTGACTGACGTGGCATGAGACTGTGCCTAGGCGTGCCACCACATCCTCCCTCTGTGTGTGTGTGTGGTATTTGTTATGCGTGCCCCCTAAACGGGCCACGTGGTAGATGCGTTGGACCAACATGGGGGCCACATCAGGGAACGGCAGGCGTTATTCGGGGTGCACTCCCATAACAAATGACGAACATGGGGGTTGGTGGCACGCCTAGGGGCGTCTAGGACTTATGGGCCCCGGCCGCGCCAGCCACCTGCGAACTCTCCCATCTCCCATCTTCTTGACTCTGTCTTAACACCGGGCAAAGGTGGGGGAGGAGGAGAGAGTGCGGTAGCTGCAGCGCAAGTCTCCTATCACTTAACAATAAATCACGCGCAAGTCACCATCCCTGCACCACCCTTTTGTGGAGCATACGGTGGACATCGTCGAAATCAACGGTTGAACTATCGTGTTATCCGTGCGCATCCCCCATAACATCTGTTATGCCCTAATCCAGCCCCTTTGTTGATCTAGCGCAGTCCATCATAGGAACAACTATAATCACTCACAGTTTAAAACGCCTTTCGGTTCTTTTGTTACATGACAGTGGCAGTCCTATAAAAAGTAATAACACAGCCTTTTGTTGCTTGCATTCAACTTTTAGTGGAACAGCGAATGTGTATTTTCAAAGTAAGGTAGCTACTTCCGAATTTTGGTCCCTGTACTTCCGTTTCTACTGCGCTATATCCTGCCTTTTATATCCCCTTCATATTAAGGGAGAAACGTGAAAAGACCAACATCACATTCGCAGGGGATAACGACTATTCTAACGTGACTTTCAACCTGCGAATAACCTACTTCTTGGATCGTGACCTGTCTGTGGGCGATCCGGACAAGGACAGAATCGTTGGCCTCAGTATACCATTTGTCGTGAGTTAATCGTTCTTGCCTGACGTTGGCAGTGTACTTCAACTCGAGAAAATATTTTTCTTTCTGGTTGTAGACTTTGCGAGTCTTAATCGGTTTTTAACATTATGCATAAGTATTAACTTCCGGCAGTCTGCCCCTACAGCACTGCCTCCAGCCAGATAAGGTCCGCTGTCCAGGGGGTCAAGTTCGGGCCATAATTATCATAAGTGTGTTGAACTGCTGCTCTTATCGTAAATGCCTCCCGAAACCTTGACTAAAACGAAAGGAAGGGTGGGAAACCAAACCTCGGCTGAACTGACGACATGCAAATGTCCTTCAGAATTGAAAAATATTAGTTTAGCAGATGGGGTTGGGATGACAGAGAATGCGCTTAGACTGATACAGTGCAATTTAGAACTCTGAGCACCAGCTAGGATCAGAAACGACAGTTCGACCGTCGTAGTCCGATGATGTCCACCGTATGCTCCACAGTAGGGTGATGCAGCGACGGGGACTTACGCTGGATTACAGTGAGAGCAGACTTGCACTGCGTCTGCCTCACTCTCTGTTCCTCTCCCCCACCTGGGCCCGGTTAAAAAAGAGAGTCAAGAAGACTGGAGGTGAGAGAGGACGTGGGACCAGAAACACAAATATGTGCACGTACATGACGAAGTTCGTCTAAAGATGTAGTCAAGCGGATGGGTCATGGGCACTTAATCGAGCAGAAGTTCATCAGTGCCTCGCCATCTGCCATTCTCTATCGTTGCAGATAGGATATTCCTTCAGTCAGTATTAAAACAGTACTATATCGATTTGCCCGAATCCGATCTGGTCCCTCCCCCATCTGCTATTATAACTGGGCAGACTTCGGCCTTGTATTTGGTCGCCCGTTCGTGACTCCTACCACCTATACAAAGCTTGTTTGTTTCGGTAAGACAACGGATTGGTGTGCGCCCACCCCAGCTTTAATATTATTTTTTAAGGTTAAGCATAATGGTGAATATTGATCTGTCGACTTTCCCGAAGTCGAGCGCCCTTCTAGTACCTTCTTAATGAACCCAGTTTTCTGGATTTATATTCCACCTGGACGGTTATTGTATAGTAACCAGACAACCCGTTGGTTCGAACTGTGGCATTCCAGTAGGATTATCGATTGCCACGTACTCGTGCCGTTCTGTTTAGCTGGTCACTGCCGCTCGGTCTATTCTTACTGGTGAGTGCCATGTTAAGTACCCCGAACGGACTAGATTTATTTTGCATGCTGTCACCAGCACCCTAGCCAGGTGAACTTTGTAGTTGAGGCATGTGGCTCCTCTTGTACTTACCTGTACTTGTTACGGCTGCGATCATGCCGGCCTCGATGATCTCACGGATTGTGCCTCTCCACGCGTGACGATCCGTGACAGCAGACCCGGATAGCTCAACCCATTCTTTTCTCCAGCGACGGACGCCGAATACCAAAGCCCCAAGCACCGCCTCCATGTCTTGCCGAACCGTGTCGAGCCAGGTTTTGAGTTGACCTCCTCTTCGACACCTCCAAGTGGGTAACGGCGCCGGATCGAGAGCAGTAGAACTCAGCTCGTAAAGCGGGTGATGGATAACGTGCCCAAACCACCTCAGTCATTTCTTGGATGGCCTGAGGTATCCTGGCGATATTGTCGCAGCGAGTGCGGACTGCCTCGTTTGAGACGTAGTCGGTGTACTTCACTCAGAAAACGATGGTTAAAGACCCCAAGTCTTCGTCCATCTTCCACGCGCATAGTCTAGCTTTCACAACCGTAGAGGATGACCGACCGGACAGATGCACGGTACACGCGGATCTTCGTTGCGACGGAGATGTCACGTTGGGTTCATAGGCACTTTCTAAGGATCGAAGAACCAGGCGAGAAGCGTAGATTCCGGAGACAATGTAGTCCTTACTCTGTCCATTCGGCAGCATCCTCGCCGGCTATTAATCCCGATGGGTGCATTCTCCTGGCCAGGGATGAAAAATGTCCGATGTGGCTCCTCCGCCATCAGAGGAGTGGCCCATGGTCGTTGCAATGATAAAAACGGCTATTATTTAAATTTTATTATTTATGCGGCCGGGAAGCACAGAAAGTGTTATTGGATATGTCAAAAATGTCGCAGTTTGTAAAAAATATGGAAGGAATCTTGCGGGAGGAGTACTATCGTGTTATGAGCGTTGTACGCAACTTGTAGCCGTTTTGATTACCGCCCAAATACCAGGGACAGATATAATGAAGCAGTCCCTAAAACTGATTCATAAAGACTGTGAAATAAAACGATTTCAAGGGCCACTTCACGTCATTCTTTGCTCTACTGAAGTATAAATAGGGCCATAGTCTGGGGACCAGCAGAATTAAATGACGTCATCGGCAGGACACGGTTATAAGTACCGCTTCCTCCCACCTCCGCCAGCATTACAGGAGGTCTTACGCTATATTTGAGCCACAATCTGTCGCCCAGTCGCTAACTCTGATTCTGCAAAGCTATACTGATTCCAATGGCCATATCCCGGAAGACGTTTCGTTTGACGGGGGGATCAGAGGAGACCATCCATTATGACAGTGAAGTCCTGTTCGGAGGCTAGTGATGGACTCCAAGATGGGAGCGCATTTGCATCGAGCCTAGACGAGAGCTAATCAGGTGCGCGTGGTAGGCATACCACGGAGGCCATTGTGCTCTGTCTCATCTCCTCACAGGCTTTGTGCGTGTGCGTGCGAGCAAGAGGGACCTTAAAGTCTCGACTTAGAGTATTTGTAACTGATGGGATAAGTCAGTTCTCTTCCTGAAAGATGATCAAGTTGCAATACCCTATGACAACTGTTATAGGTGCCAACTTTAACAGGTTCGGTGCGCATATAGTGAGGCAATATGACGTACGTTTGGTGCGTGTAGGCGGAGTCTTCACGCAAGCTCAGCCACTGCGTCCAAGCCGATTGCCAATCGCATTGGCCTTGTTTTTTGTTTCGTGGAGCATGATAGGTGTTGGCAGGGAGCGAGGCTGCTGATGTGCAAGGTACGTCAATTCGACCGCCGTAGTCCGACGATGTCCACAGTATGCTCCACAGAATGGTGGTGCAGGGACGGTGACTTGTGAGTGGATTAGTTTGAAGTGATAGTAGCCTTGCACATCATATACCACACTCTCTCTTCCCTTACCCGCCTTTGCCCGATGTCAAGACAGAGTCAAGATGACCGGAGGCGGGGTCGGACGCAGGTGTGCAAGCTTCGTAGTTGCACAAAAGAGCAGCCTTGATCACTTTTGCTGAGCAAGCTGCACACAAACATCAACACTGGGATGAGGGCGCCCGTGTTCGCGAATTTTTTCGTTAGAAGGCCTCTGGAAACCTCCTGAATCGTGAGAACTGTTCTGACAAAGCACAGTATATTTCCGCTATCTAAAGAAGGTATTACCAACATCCTAGATGGAAACCTCCTGGCAAGTGCCTACTGCGAGGAATTAAACTGAAGATTTCACCATCCGAGAAACTAGAGTCCGTCTAAATCGGAAGCTTAGAAGAGATTCGCTACGCACTCCCACCACCCTTCCTCTTCCATTCAAAGCGGTGCCAATCCATCCATAGAGGAGGCCGGTTTCTTACTAATCTACCCAACATATAATTACGAGATAGCTGAATGTTGTCCCATGTCTGGTTAAAATGTCACGCCTGACTGGTGTATTTTGATTTCCGCTATTAGCAGCTTTTTTCAGAGACATGAGACCGATGTTGCTGCTCTCCAACTTCCCTCTTCGTATAAAGTGGATTTTAAGATCGAGGCCATCTTCGATAACCTCTCGATTACCATCGTTCCTTCCACCACCGATCAGTATCTCACAGGGCCATGGTTAGGGAATGTGAAGTGTTGCATTCGTTAATGAACGCTCACCGATCTCTTTCAGAACTCACTCATTCGGCTTTGCCTTGAGGCTCTTTCTTAAGCCCTGCCAGCGGCCGCACAGCGGATAGTAGTAGAATAGGCAGATGAATATTGCCGGCAAAGACAAGGGAGACTGGAATGCCCATTTCTGGCTTATTAGCCGTCGTCAGCCAGTCATACCCAACCCCAGTTGGTAGATAATTGTGCCTAGCGCTATAACTTTCTAGCCCATCCGAGAGCTGAGTAGCGGCGCTAAAAATGACATAATGTCATGCACTCCCCTAAGACATATCTAGTTTTTGCTTGCATTGGTTACGATCAGATTTCGAACCATGGTACGAATGAGGGTTAGGATACGTTTAAGGTTACAAATAGGGGGTCCGGCGCAAAGTTAATTCAGCACTTAGGATGAGCATTGGAAAATGGTAAGGTTCGTTTTGTTACGCTTCACCCTTGTCACTTTCTTGCAGTATAGAGTATGGATGCGAGTTTTTGGCAAGAGTTCCAGATGAAGCAGCAGGTTTTCAACCACCTTCACCGCAAATTTTTTTTCCTGCGCCCGCTCATGTATTTTGGCAGTGCTCTTTTCATTTCCCAACACAAGCTTACAATTTCCTCAGCTGTCCACATTAACCATGCCGAAGACATACTGTGCATAATGTATCTGAGGAGTCCCATCAATCGAAATGACCAGCCTCAACAGCCCCCTCTACAACCTTTTTTCATACAAACATTTATTTGCTTAAAAATTTTGAATAGACATATTCGTATGAGTAAGGAAGGAGACTGCTCGCACAGCTGAAATCTCGAACTCGTACAGGTCATTAGCCGATGAATTCTCCCTTACGCGAGTCTGGAAATGACGCACCGGGCTCTGTATGCGGGCGTCAGATCAATATATCGATTTATTAAATCCTCAGGCTGCAACAAACTCTTTGACCAAGATGTAGGTCTGCCCGTGGTAATTCAGCCACTAAGCCTATGCTTCCAGAGCTGAAGGTTTCACAATCTGGAAGCCAGAAGCCATCGCCATTTACTTGAATCGCTGTGGAGAGTGTTCGAAGCACCCACATATGGTGCCTAATAAGTGCAAAAAGGATAAAAACATTCTATCTTAGTCTACAACGATCCAGACAAACCCGTAAAAAATAGGGTTTATTAAGCTCTGCATGCATGTACTTCACAATAAAACCATCGACTGACTTTTGCCTTCTTATCCTCCTAATTTCAGGCGATGTCGGCTGGCTTGGACGCGGGTACGGGTCCCTCAGACACGGAGTACTCCTTTCTCACCCTCTTCGCCACTCCCCAACTTTTTGTAAAGACGACTGTCACCAAATACCTTTGGGGATACGTTGATGAGATCCTGGATGCCTGCAATAGTTTCACGCCTGACAAGTGTCCTAGCAAAAAAGTTGGTATCATGTTTGGGGTAAGGCAAGGCAAGATATTCAACACGGCCTTTTTCACTTTCCTCAGAAATTAAAAGTTGGAGTTTATTCTTCCAAAGTTGATATAAATATTGTAGCGGAATTTATTCATCTACTGCGCCATGATCCTGTTCTAATTACAAGCTGCTATAGAACAGTCAGTAGTATACAGATACTGAAGGCTATTCCATACAGACAGCACAGATACTAGTCGAAAACTTAGACACGCGTGTTTCACCGATATTCTGCCGCTGCATGATGCAGCTGCGAAGAGTTCGGTTCATCAGTGGATCCCCCCGCATTCTTCAAGTGCTTTCTGGTATAAGACCTCCAGTTTCCATGCTTCGCTGGCTAATTTCCTCGATAATTAATGCGTGAACTTGAAGTAAGTTCTTCGGGACAAAATATGTTTAGGTTTGCTCGGTTCTACTGCAATAGTTTACGGATTTCATCTCCAATATGCATGTAAACTTTCGGAGCGAACCCCAAAAAGCTTTGCCCCAAAGGATTTTCCCCAAGTTGGCGTATTACTAAGCGAGGCAATCGAAGGGGGACATCATTAAAGAACTGGAGCTTATATACTAGAAAGCACAAGGGGGACGTTGGGTGACCCCTTGATGACTTCCTCGATGTTGCGTCATGCAGTGACACAAGATCAGTGGAGCCTGCGTGTCTGCCGTCTATGCAGTCAATAGGGTAAATCATTCCATTTTTTGCATACCAGACACGTTTAGCCTATAAAACAAATATTTAGACTGCTTTAGAATTGCGGAAATTCCCATCAACTGTTCTTCTGAAAAGTAAATCTGCAAATAGGGAACGTGCCTTAAAACTAAGTGACAGGACAGACACGAAGCAAACTCAGCCTATCAGGCCTATCTTACCGATAAATCCACAAGTATCAAAAAAGTTGTTTCGGCTGATAAGTGAACGCAGGCCTTTTATGAGCTCACGGAGACTTGTGAGCGTAACTGACTTTTTTAAGTGAATAAACATGGAAAGTTTCGCTTGGTATGCCAACATGCAATATCTTGTTGTGTATTCATAAACGGCAAGTGCTCTTCACTGAAAAGCTGCATTCATGCACAGCACTCCATTCAGATTGGCTACATGTTGTCCAATCGACCTCGAGTGGAAGATAGAAGAGAGCCGAACGGCTTTTTGTGGATATGGCCAAATCAGATCTGAGGGGGGCACGGTGGTCACAGCCGATGCGGGAGGCTGTCGGGCGCACATTCTTTTCTGTGAGGTTGACTCATCGTCGTAATGTAAACATTCCCAGTAGTTATTGCGTGTCTAGTAGGCTTAATAAGTAGCGCTATTTCATTCGAATTCACAGCACTTCAAGCTACGGAACCCTCAGTTTCCATGCTTTGTCCCAGCTAAGTTTTACTCAGTTATTTTTTTGGCCGTACGGGTTACGTCAAGATTAACCCACTGTATTCATTTGTGAGTAAGATCACCAAAAATAGGGAGGCCTTATCGACGTGCCGAAGGTTTGGTGTCCAGGAGGAAGATAAAAGAAAGACACAAAGATAGCGACGGGTATGCGCGCAGCCGGTTGAGCTGTATTTTTGCATCCTTCTGAGGCACACCCAGATTGGCATAGGCTAACAGTGGCTCCTGACGGTGCAGCTAAACTCGGTCCCAGAACTACTAGCCTCGAGTGCATGTCTGCATTACTCCCCCCCACTCCGATCCCTAACCCCACAACTTTGAAACAACGATGTGAAAAAGGACAATACGTATGGTCACGGGGGGGGAGGAGAGGAACATTTCCCGTTGCTAAAATGGTTAGATGGGACACGTTGACATAGCCCTTTGGTTCTACTCTCACCACGCTAACATTCCATACTTTTCCATACTTTTAGTCTCCGAGGGTAAAATTTGCTTAATACAATCCCTTGTCTTATTCCTCTAGTAGACGTACTGGGCATGATCAGCATACGGTTCAACCGATCCAGGACCCGAATAGATCCCCCGTCAGCATTGATAAGAAGAATTTGAGTCAATTATTATATGGATTCACAATGGACTTGATAAAGATAGTTTATGTGGTCCCACGCGGGACAGAGGACTTCGAATGTCCTTTAATATAGGTTGCCTTTCGCTACAGTCCACGAAAATTAGGAGTAGGTGTAGGTGTAAGGGTTCTGGTTATGGGTAGGCTTAAGGTTTGTGCGGCGAGCGTGATGGTTTGTTCACAATGCATTCCAATTGACATTTAATAAGCGCGGAGGTTTGTTGGAAAGTTGATGCACACCGCTGCCCAGGTATACACACCGATCATATTTCCTGCTGAGATCATTTAAGCATTTGTACTACTTTACTCTGATTTTGGGAACCTTGGAGATTTGATAGTTTGCGTTCGTTAGCTGAACGGTGGTTTTATATTTCGTTAACGTTTGAGCAGACTACAATGATCAAAGTAAACTTTCGGTATAAAATTGCACTCATGGGAACGAGGGTGTGCATAAGTATGTTTTAATAATACAAGTCGCCAGGGTACTGAGGGATAGGCTAAGGCGTATTTTAGGCTAAAAGCCCCTTATAGCGGTCGCATACGTGTACATTTTTTGAGTTCGTAGAAAGCGTGCGTGCCCCTTCTAGATCCAATGTAACCACTCTACAGAATCGAGATTTGAAGGGTATATAGATGAACTTAGTAACCAATGCCATCAGCAAGCTATGGCGATGTAGTCGATGATTGAAATGTTAGTTAACTAACTACTGAATAAGCGCGACTAACGAACGGGTCATATTCTTCAAAGGCGAGGCCTATTATCCCAAAATATACTAAACTTAGCAACCATAATGTTGCCTTTGAGAGAATTCAATGCGTACCGGTATTTCTGGTAGGCCAGTTAGAGACCTTCTACTGCAATATTTGATAGAGATAATTAATATGCTACCAGGTAGGTCTGGGAAGTAGGAGCGACGCGTAAATTCCCGGGAAATTTGGGCTAGAGTTAGCCTTACGAAACAGTTAGATCTACGATTAGGGATACCGTTATTGTTTTGGTTGTTATTGGAGTTTAGACACATAAATAGTTACCCCTTCGGACATTTAGCACAATGACACCTGAGGATATGCCTATGTCCCTGTCTCGCTGAGGTAGGTGGGCACGTGCATATAACCGATTACGACCTATGGTAGTTCGTCCTGTAACTGAGTTCCCCTTGAAGAGAAGTGGCAGTTCATTTAAGGCCTCAGCTTCCTCAGGTAACCTAAATGACCCACGGTGATGACGGCCTACAGCAAGCTTGTGTTACTTTCTTGCGAGGATTGAAAATAAGACATACAGATGTACCAATGAGCCGTCTCGCATAACTCTGCCGAACGAAAATTGTGGCGGACACTTGGTAACACTCTTCAAACTGCCGATTTTAATATGGAATACAACTAATCATAGGACTTTGCATAAAGGCAGGAGAAAAAATTGCATAGGTTGTGATAGTGAACTCCATAAATCATGTCGTTAGTTTGATTGTCTAAGCAGTACGATTAAGCAGCATCGTCACGGCACCCAACCCGCATATATGTAACATTTAAAATCATGCTAAAAGTGAACATGGACGCACGCACTACTGGCGAGTGAATGGATAGATGGCAACAGCTGTTGTAGGACATTGGCTGTACGGCGACTCGGTTTAATTTTGCTCCGCAGGTCCGAGACAAAAGAACATTTAGAAGGGAGGTATCTCACACTTCTGCCTTTACTTCTAGAAGGTTTTTTGACGAGGTAGTCTAACGTTAGTGAAAAGCGCAAGGATGAATTTTATGCCCCCCTCCTATAAACAGGCCACGGGAACCGCCCGCAGTGCAGGTGGCTTTGCTCCAACTTCCAGGGAAAATGGGGTTAGTTTTATGGTCAGATTTGGGGCTAAGGTTAGGGTTAGGTTCAAGGTTCGCGTTAAGATAGGTTAGTGTTAAGCTTAGGGTTGAGGACCCTTATTTCACTGTTTAAGTAAGGGACAAGTCACCAGGGGCTCTCAGCATAACCATCGTTACTTACGGTTCGACCATCACAAGCGACAATGACCACCGCGTGTCCCACGGATTGGATGTATCACCGATGGCTTATGCATCACGTAATTTATAATGACATAGACTTGCTTAGCAGCTTCTGCACTCAATCCTCCCCCGCCTTCCTCCCCCGCCTCAAGATGACCGGAGGTGGGCGCGTGCTCAGAGGTTGACAAAGTTAAACGGTCCGACTGCGCGTGCAACGCAAGGCCCCATTCAGTAATACGACTAAAGTTTCGCCTGTATAAATTAATTTCTGCTGATGATATACTAATCCAACGGAGAAGAAAAGGTTGGCCAGCGTGAATTAAATTACTTCTTGAGCCGTTATTGGAGGCTTACATTTGATCGTTCACAAGCATGCTAACCTAACTCAGGTTAGATGACATCAGATCGAGGGATAAACTGTGATATCTCTTTGGATACGGCTGCAGATAACTAATGGGACTTACATTCGAGAAGGGAGTAAAAGCAAGTCGATGGAAACTCGCCCGACATTTATGAATTATTGGCTAGTTTTGGCCTGCCATATGCATAGCGTCTAAGCAGGGTTTGCATTCATAGCAAGTTCAGAGCAACATGACGAAAGACCCCAGTAGAAGTCGTGTATGCTGTTGAAAAACTCAGTGATGGTCAGAATTCTGGGCCTCCGCGAGCGTCTGCCCACTAGAGGGATGTTGGCATGAATGAACAATCGTCATAAGGGAAAATAAGAGACAAGTGACATTCCGACAACAGGTTTCTGAGTGGACAAAAAACTGTCAAATTTGTGGCCATCGCCTAAACTGCAACCAGCATATAAAAGGACGACTTGATGACGGCAAAAGCTCCGCATTCATAACGGTATTGTTGTGCGCAAATTCTGTTAGGTTGGCAACTAGCAGGAGCGGTGTCCAAAGCAGTCAAACACATCAGCATACACCGCGATACTAAGCTCAGCACCGCGCTGTTTATACTACTCCTACTACTACTGCTACCACCACCACCACCACCACCACCACCACCACCACCACCACCACCACCACCACCACCACCACCACCACCACCACCACCACCACCACCACTACTACTACTACTACTACTACTACTACTACTACTACTACTACTACTACTACTACTACTACTACTACTACTACTACTACTACTACTACTACTACTACCGTTGTTCCGTTATACAATGAAATTGCCAAGACTGGCCGACTATGCCCTAGTTAATTCGGGAGGACAGATACAGCTTCATCGCTGGTAGTTGCTGAAGACCTTTGCCACTTTTTTGTATAGGACGTAAGACTCCGATGACTTAAAGGTCGGTCCTGTTAGGTAAGTGGGTTTTTCAGCTTAAAAAAGTCCACGTAAAGGTCAGACGGCAAAATTCTACTAGTGCTAGTAGTCGTTAATAAACTTCGAGTGAGAGATGCGACTCAGGGAAGAGGGAGTATGGGGGTGGGGGCGGACACCACAAAGTCCGCCTTGCCATGCCTAGGCTTCCATCCATGCTAGAAAGGAAATACGGACCGAACTTCGACTATGAAATCCGTTCAAGGTTGGCATATGATTGGTTTCAGGTAGGCAGGTCGTAGAAACCTGACGTGGACCCGTGCAAGAAACGCGCGTGCTGTGATTGGTTCATCCAGTTCGAGACGGACTTGAATTGCCGGTCATTTTGGCACTCAGTGTGAATTCGACATGTCAAATGGTCAAGATTTGTAACGCTGAACGTAATCTCATTTTATCTCCAATCTTTTGGCATCAGCTGCTCTCATGATGCGCACAATAAGACGTAGACTGCCTCCCCCACATCTAATTTAAATAAACGAGGCGACCCGCAGCAAGAAAGTGATGACATTAGGTAGCACATCCATAGGTCACCAATCACATTCCACCGCCTTCCTGAGTATCAGCACTCTGACCATTCAAACTACCTAAGGCAAGAAAACGGACGTGCTGAAAGTGCACACTGATGCTGCAATTTGTCCGCTCTACTGAACTTCTCTTGGTGTCCCCTCGAGTACGTGATTTTGCTCTCCACTGTAGAAAAACGGAACAGACAATGGACCCTTTACGATTGATACAGGAGTGAACGACATTTCCCAGGTTGGGAGAATTCTAACCTATCAGAACAAAAGGTGAGTGAAACTGTGGACAAAATCCACCTGGGTGTCTTTTCAGTGCTATCATTACGAGGCATTTTATTGCGTATGACCAGTTGTATAAAAGCTCATGCTTTATAACTTACAGCACAGTAGACGTCTGGTCGTCTGCGGAGGCATCTATGATCAACGGAACAGGTGGGTATCATTTAGTTATATGCGTGATGATATTTTTACTTAAATCGCTCGTTCATTACGTAGAATTTTCATGCTCCTTTTTCCTACGGTAACTTTCTCTGCGAAAAAGAACATTCAACACTTTTAACTACTGACTTTAACAATCTGATTTGTGAACTTAAGTGACTTTTGAAAAATCGTCTCTGCTTTAGATGGATCTCAACTTGCGCCAAATCTAAAGCGTAATTCAACCCGCTACATTTTCGCTAACGATCTCTGCCGTTCCTTCCTTTTGGAAGTTAAGGGGCCTGGCAAGCTGACCAACTCCAAAGACCTGAAGGTATAGTGGTACATTTTTGAGAAGCTTGCGCCGTGCAAAAACCAAATTTTCACAGATGTTGATGCCTCTGACAAAGTGCTGTGAACCTTTGGTGCAGGAAGTTGAGGAGCATAGGTCCTCGAAACTAACCCCTCAGACGATTCCCGGAACGCATACAGCCTTAAAGGGGCAATGTTTAAGTCTGACTACTTTCAAAAAGACAGTAGGTATACATTAATGCATTATATAATAAATATCAGAGAAATCCCGGGAGAGCTTATTGCTCCGCGAGAATCGGCTAATCACACTGAACCGACTCAAATGTGAGCAGAAAATAGATCTGACTGGAAGAGTTATGTTTTACTGCCCTTCAGTTCAAGAACATAATGAATTAGAAAGTCTTAATGCGAGACTCTTATCAGAAGCCTTCGATAGTAAACAGAATCTTAAACTCCAATAGAATACTCCAAAAAGTAGCTTACCCAAGAGCTGCCTATTTCTCATTTTCATTCTTTTTATTTGTTTGTTTTTGTTCTTCTTATTTTGTAATAAACCCATACATATGTTGAATGGGTATAATAGTCAAAGGAAGTTTACCTTTTATCTGACAGGTCTACTTGGTTGGCGGCACGCCTCAAACAGCACTTCCCGCCTCTAAATACCCTTACAATAAAGGCTTCTGTGCTCCTAAAACTCCTGGACCTGAGTGCCCTCCACAGGGTCTCTTTGATCTATCCTCCTGCAGGGCTCAAGGCGACACCAGACCACCAATTTACAGTTCACAGCCGCGGTTCTTTGGAGCGGACCCCAGTCTCCGTGAGGCTATCGATGGAATGGTGCAGCCGACTACGGAGAACTCCGAGACGAAAGTTTACGTTGAACCGGTGCGTGTATGCCTCAACCGACTTAGGCCTACCTGCCAGCAGAAAGTTTTATTTTACTTCCTACCCACACTTGACAACTCTCACCGCATTAACGCCTTACCTAAAGCACAGGCTAAGCATGTTTACGGCTTCTAATCAGTGAACATAAGCTGAGCACCACAATCATCAGGCCAAGCCGGTAAGGTGAAGGGATTTATAGTGCACAGAACCCCGAATTGCTGTTTTAAGTGGTGGTGGTCACTGGTGGGGCCAGGGTGTGTATGTGTGTGTGCTGTCGACAAAGCCTGGGAGAAAGAACAGCAGTGGTGTCAGCTGCTTTTATGGGTTTGTGGGAGCACTTTCGAGTGACTTTTGTGGAAGTCTTGTATGGACTGACCATTTTTACTTGGGAAATGGACGACTGTGATTATCTGAATTGGTCAACGTGCGCGTGTCGCAGTCGACCTGGAACTGCTCGCTGTGAAGGTGAGTGATCTTGACGCAGTGTGACCGTCAGCAAGGGCTTCAGGCCGTGGGCAAGGCGGATAACTGAAGTTGTAGACTAAGTATCTACATTGTAATAGGTTTGCGTTTTGCGCTTGTAGTATGCCCGCGAGCAGATCAGTCCATGCGGATGTAGATCAAGACCAGCGAAGTCCTCAGCTTTCCAGCAGGCCTGATCTGTATATCAACCTGCTGCGTTAGGTATTCTTGCTTTGAGAATGATATTGCAGAGGTGTTCATACCCGAATGGACATTTATGGCTTGGTTGCCGTCCTCAGACATTCAAACCCAACTGAAAATCGGATAACTCAGGGGATTATAACCTCGGCCTTTTGATCAGGACAGAAACTTTCTGTCGACTGAGATTGACTATGTGACGTCACGTGGAGGTCACACGCACCGATCCTAACCATAGAACGAAGAGTCACCTTGAAATTACAGATTAGAATTACCACAGGCAGTATTTTTTAAACGATATAATCAAGAAGAAGTTTTAGTTGATAATTTGGGAGGATATCCAGATAACCTTCAGACGCAGGCAAGTTTCCTTGCAAAAGATAGAGTCGGTTCAGTTCATGTGCGTGCCTTCTTTAGATCATATGAGGACATAGGGACAGTGCATAACACTGCATGGTCCTTAAATGAATTCTTTGAAGTTATTGCATGGGTATGATCTAACCAGTACAATGCAGGCATCACTTTTATTACTCGTGACTGGAAATTTTAAAGCTCATTGAGATAGACTAACATAATTCCAAAGTGGTTTCCTAATGGTAAAACTATCCATCTAAGACGAAGAGCACTTTTATATTGGGGCCTTGAAGTTACAGATGGACTCTCCGCTTGCGTATCCAACTTAGCTTAATAACCAAATGTCCGTTTAAATAAAAGTACGCTTTAATTTTAGAAAACTGGGCTGGTTCTCGAGGCTTACAAGCGGCTTCAAGTTAGCGTTTATGTGCGACAGGCCAAGGCCATGAGGTGAGCTATGCTTTTTCCGCTATTACCAAAAGTGAATGATTGAAAATGACGTGAAGGTGAATACACTCTGAACCCAGCGTTTGTTTAAAATATATTAAGGACTGAACGATTGGTAGATCTATAGTCCACTCACCGAAACGACCGTGATTTCTATGTCTTTTGTGGTAGGTTCTCTTTGGAGAAGCCACTGACGCTTGAACCGACAGTATTTTCCAGTCTGCATACAGCCGAGTAATACACTCCATTCGGTCCGATATAAGCTGACGATGCCGCTAGAGATTTCAAAGAAACTGAAATATGGGGGTGGGTGGGTAACAACCGTAGAGTTATCACAGTTAACCAAAAATCCCACAAAGACTGGATCAACAGAAGCTAGCTGCAGTTGTCCCTTCCTAAAATGACTATTTCTGACTAATCTGGAAGTGGAGGCGAATGTCCGCATTCCAGGTGTGTGTATAAGTGACAAAGAAGAAGTCTGTTCGTTCACCGGAATCATGGCTTTATTCTGGCAGTAAATCGCGACTAATAGGGAACAGGCCTCAAACACGGATGACAGCCGAAAATTCTTCAACTCATTCACCAAAAAGTGACGTCGAAAGAGGACGGCATCCTAGCCTATGTCCGCAATTCTTGAGCGGACGCACTGAGACTTGACTGCGCTAGGTTGTCGAACAGCCTGGGGAGAGGTGTGATCGCCTGTGGTGACTGGAACCCGGTCATCGCTGTGCCACCCTGAGAGAAGGGAGATTGGACGTTATGCAAAGACGATTGTGACGTGAGCCTCATCAAAATTACCGCGAAAGTCTGCAATAGTCATTTTTCGGGGCTCTAACCGAATGCGTGGTTGGAAGATGAGACTAAACTGAATCGGGTTTTGAGCTAGACGTGGATGAACTGGCCAGGTATTCACATTGCAGAGCATACCCTGATTTCGTTATGACCACAAGCAACCAAAAACAGGCTGCTGTGTTGGCTTTGTTGCAGTATTTGCTTCTTCTGGTCATGCGTTCTTTTTAGTTGAAAGTGGATCTAGACGACGTGCCATGACTGGCAGCAAGACCTACCCCCAATTTCATCAATGCGTGCGTTTTGACCCAAAAATTTTCCCCAAGCCAGTAGGAATTTGGTCTGGCATTGGACAAATTTACTTCCTGTCGGCCATTCAGTATAACTGTTGACATTTTACTTGGCTTATCGTAGGAGCCGTGTGCGGTTTTGACGATAGCATACGTGCACCCGCACGTCGAAAATCGTTAAGCGTGTAGCGCTGAAATTGCGTGACATGTCGGAGATGGGCTGCATGTTACAGGATCTGCATCCTACTAAGGAGCCAAGCCGATGTTTTTTTCTTCATATAAGTAGATAAACCAGAAAAATTTATTGCATACATCTAATGGATACGTGAGTGTTCAGTAGCAACGTAGGTAGACGAGAAACTAGTGTGATAATTATGTGTACCTACCACTAACCTCTCGTTTGCATTTAAATTTGCAGTGATGTCTACCAGAATTTCACCAAACGGATCTTCTTTCCGCTGGCCTGGTTTGAGGAAGTGAGTTTGAAACTATTAAACTAGGTTGTTTCTCGTCCCCCTGTCTTGTCCTTGACGCAGGATCATTTCCATTGCTGCAATACACGTTTATCATCCCATCCCAAGTAGAATGATTAAGGCAAGAAATTGCAACGCCTTAAATCGAAGTTAGTAGTCATTGAAAGAGTAGACGAGATGACTAGGGCCACCTAGGGGTTACTGAAAGCTCATTTTGCTTTCGTAAGACCAGAGCTAAAAGATGGAGTTATCGCTAACAGTGATCTTAGTATGTATAAGTATAATTGAATCTTGGGACTATCGTTCTCAATCGATGTGTCTTGTGTGAGTCCAGGTTGTAGACAGGAAAACCTAGGGAATCTGTGGTGGAAATATTAGGTCTTCTTCTCCTTCCAACCCAGGTTTTTCTTAAAAAGAAGGAATTTTCCCTCAGGGCATCCACGGGGGAAGATTGATACAAATATTCATTTTTTTTAGCTTAATGAAATTCGTCAAGAGGGCGGTTATTTTTTCAAATTATACTTTCCAGGGTGGCACAACCTTCCCTGCGAGCACGTTGGTCATCTGATGGCTTCGATGATCTGTATTGCACGTGCTACTGGATGTTATTTTTTAGGATGAACCCACCGGTTATCATAAATTCGTTATATTAACTTAATGTGTTAGCCCGTGTCTCTATTGGCTCTTTTTAGAGCGTAAAACTGACACCTTTAGTCAACACATGCAATTTCACACTCCCCTTTAGAAGATCTCGTTGTGCATGTTGTTGCAGATCTAGGAAAAATCTTTGCATTCAGCTGTCGTGCAGAAGATTTAAGAAAGGAGATAGTGCTACTAATAATAATTTTCTGGCCAAATTAAATGGTTTTAATGGAGTTAAAAAATCAAGGTAAAGTATGCTTGGTTTTATTTAGTATGCTTTCTCAAAACATGGTGAACTGGTTCTTTATACCATAGTCCCACTCAGTAATTCATCAGAGTTTGCAAACCCTTGACCAGTTCATGTCGCAATCTGATGATGCTTACCTATCCCGGTCCCGCCCGTCCTTTAGCTTAATGCGCAATGAACAAACTGTCTGGGTTCGAGCCCTTTGTCCACTCGGCCTGGATTTTGGATACCGTTAACTGTCGAAGGCAACTAAGTCACAAATGCTCATTTCTGTCTCCTTTGTTTAACCTGCAAGGCGCAACGAAATGAACATGTGGAGCTGAGACACTTGCTGATATGTCATGCAGTAGCAGAAAAATCAGCAAAGCACAAGCCTGGGCTTTTAACTAGTACATATGTCATGAGTACGGTAAAATTTCTGACATATAAAATTCATACTACTTGTAAAACTATTTTTTCTGGAATGGAGATTAAATGGCCATTCCAAATTAGTTGATTGTCTTCGATTCAAATTTTAAATGAAATTTCAGGTATGACCCAAAAAATTAATTAACTGGCCACTTAAGTCTGTGAACCGCATATACTTACTTCTGAAATTATAACCATGGTCTTTATATATATATATGGTAGCTGGGCGCTCACCGATCGGTTACAGGACTCACTCTTCCCGTTATGCCTTGGGGCTAACTCTCAAGCCCCGCCAGCAGCCGTAAGGCAGCTAAGGATATAGGCAGAATAACATGGCCGACAAAGACAAGGGAGACTGGAATGGCCATTTATGGCTTATTAGCCATTATCAGCCAGCCATACCCAACCCCAGGCGCTGCGGCGCCCGAGGCTCGAACTCGCGACCTGTATCAGCTCTCGTTGGTTGAGGAATATATATATATATATGTCCGAATCACCTGACTCCATGTCCTGCACTTAATAATTTCAGAAATTATTAACCCGATTATTCTCTGGAGTCCATATACCAGAAACCGCATAGAGAACGCTGGGGGACCCACTGAGGAGCTGAACCCCTCATTGCTGTGTCACACAGCAGCAGAAACCGGCGAAACACGTGTCTGGGCTTTTAGCTAGTATCTATGTCGGAAGTTCGGTATAACGTCTTTGCCATATAAGATTCATACTACTTGTTTGTAGAATGGGCATTACGATGTTATTCCACAGTGGTTGATTGTCTTCGACCCAAATGTTCATTGAAATTTCGGTTCTGACTCTAAAAGTCATGTCCGAATCACCTGACTCCACGTCCTGCACTTAATAATTTCAGAAATTATTTACCCGATTATTCTCTGGAGTCCATATACCAGAAACCGCATAGAGAACGCTGGGGGACCCACTGAGGAGCCGAAACCCATCTTTGCTGTGTCACACAGCAGCAGAAACATCGGCGAAACACGTGTCTGGGCTTTTAGCTAGTATCTATGTCGGAAGTACGGTATAACGTCTCTGCCATATAAGATTCATACTACTTGTTTGTAGAATGGGCATTACGTGGTTATTCCACAGTGGTTGATTTTCTTCGACCCAAATGTTCATTGAAATTTCGGGTCTGACCCTAAAAAGTCATGTTCGAATCACCTGACTCCATGTCCTGCACTTAATAATTTCAGAAATTATTTACCCGATTATTCTCTGGAGTCCATATACCAGAAACCGCATAGAGAACGCTGGGGACCCACTGAGGAGCCGAACCCCTCGTTGCTGTGTCACACAGCAGCAGAAACATCGGCGAAACACGTGTCTGGGTTTTTAGCTAGTATCTATGTCGGAAGTACGGTATAACATCTTTGCCATATATATATTGCCACCATACGGAGCTTGTTTGCTTCGGGAAGCCAATAGATCGGTGTGCGCCTATTCCTGTTTAAATAAATACCCTGATCTGCAGCGACAGACAATGACAGGTGACGAGCCAATGATGAACTTTGGCTCAATGAAGTGCCCATGACCTATCTGCTAGGACCAGTGTGTGGACTAGCAGTGCCGTACTCGAGCACATGTTTGTGTTTCCAGTCCCAGCTGGAAGTCAGGGTTCTGACTGGCTGAATGGCCACCGAGTAAGCCCGAAAAAAACTACATCAGTCTACCCGCATTTTCTGCCAAATACGAATGCGGACAAAAAGCCCATTTCTTAATGTCCTCATACGAATCTTTGTCTTCTTGGCATCTTCTTAGTGATATATACCGACATTTTTACTCGTTCGCATGCTCTTTCTTTTATTTTCCGCAGAGTGCTGTTGCTGATGGTGCAGCGCTGAACATGCTTCACAAGAACCTTTATGTGATGCCGAAGATCATGCATATTATCCTGCTCACTCTCTTCGGGCTCTTTCTGGCCGTCTTTGTGGCGCTTGCCCTGGTGTTGGTTGTTCAGGCGGTTCTCTATTGTTGCAGCCCCAGGAGACCTGGCGGTAAGGCCGTCTCAAGCGCCCCCTGGGTTGCTGATGACGTGCGTTATCAGCCAGTCAATAAGGGTGCCTCGCGCGGGGTAAGTGCTTTCGAGAACCTCTTCGGAATCCACTTGCCAACCAGCTGACAAGGGCGATTTGAAAAGCTATTTTCTTCTAGTATCCACCCTACCACGCTCACCCACACTCCATTTTGCACCTGACTTACTCCGCGCAACTAGGAGCTTAAATCCTTACTCAATCCCTCCAAGGCACTTTCTTTTTCCTCAAAAGCCAGTCTGCTTAAGTTATGGTTAAACATACATTTCTTAGTCAATTCTGTCTATCCTGTAGTCATACTAGTGCATATTACATTGTCGAGTTTTTCTACTGGCTGAAGGTGGCCAACGCTGTTTTCCAAGGACCCCAGTTTATCCAAAAGAGGTATAGTGCAAGTCGGTTCGGATTAGGTGCCACATCCTCTTGTTGCTTGTCCCCCCACCCTACTAGCAACCGTTATGATGCAAAGTGGTAGTAGTAGTTGTAGTATTAGCAGTAGTACGCATTTTAAATATTTAGCCCTGAACGTTGCGAATGCAATGCAGCTTCTTGAGCTTCGCAGTAGTCCAAAATTTGTTTTAACTGAATTTTCGACACACGAACTGCCTTAAAGGACTCCCCTCCACCTTCTCTTTAGATACCGCTGGCTGAAGGCGGAAGCGCTAAGGCCTGAGACGGCACTGCAATACTAATCATGAACTGGAAATGTACATACCACGCCTACCTTCCTACCTGTCTCTTTCGAATTTATACGGTGCCTTCACCCTAACTGTCCCGTTTTCTGGTTACGGCTGGCTGCTTGCCTCCGGCTATCTTCTCTGCTGATTTGAACATGTGAATTTCGTATGCAGAAAATTGCTTAAGTTGGCTTTTGAAATGTAGCTTACCGTGATATTTGCTTTACCGAGGAGTTTATATGGCATTTTTCAAGGGTCTGAATTCAAAAATGACATGCATTACTAGATTTTCAATTTGGTATTTTCTTGTCTTTGATGTCTCTCCCCCTATTTTACGAAACTCCCACCGGGACAGCAGTCAGTACATACTGCTGATAGGTTTATGTGCTATGTACACCATGTTGATTTTTTGTAGCAACTTGTCTTCCACTTATTCCGGCCTTTAACCATGATTATGCTCAAAATAACATTAATGCACTAAAGAAGTCTTGGTTTTCAACCCTTTTTTAAAACCTTATCCGAGATCCGTTTGCGGGCGTACAGGTGGCAGAAGGAAAATGCTCTTATTGTTCTTGTTCCCTGAAAGCAGGCAGGTGCTCCTTTCTGAAACATTCCTTCAGCAAAACATTGTTGAAAATACTAAAGACTAAATGGAAAACTTCTGGTTCATTCGCCACAGCCAAACTGAAACCGATATCGTCAGGAATAAGATTAGAACCGAGCAACCTCCGTCAACTGCGATAGAACATGTTCACCGGCAGGAGTTGGTGTTCACTTACAGTAAAATCGAAAATCAGGAAAATCACATATTTCTCTACGCCATGAGGAAAAGGGCATATGGATCTCATAAATGATGGCAATCAATGTTTTCATCATCAGGCCGCCACAATGACATGATCTGTCGATGACTGACTAAAAACTATGTTTGCCAATCGCAAACAATTAGTCTACCTTCAACCTTCGCTGTATCCTTAATCGTAACTCTAAGCTATCCTTGAGAAGACACATAATTTTCCTCTATTTATGGCGGCTCCTGTTCTGCTGGGGGTCACATAACCTTTATTATACCGTATTTGTATTCAAAAAGCCCTGTCAACCATAATATATCCTGATTTTGGTTGAAGATTACTGAATGCGTATGTTCCCCGAGGTAGACTTCAGAAACGGTGTCATGTTGTTATGCATGAATGAATACCCTGCAGCGTTTTAAATATGACATACCCTTCGCGTAGAATCAAGAAACCCATGTCCACGTATGTACCTAGGGCCACTTTCGGAAACGCCTATCTGCGAGTTTTCCGAAATTCAAGATATCGAATTACTTCGGATAATAATGAATTATAAAAACGTATACTGCTAAGAGGACTAAAAACAACCTTTTTTAATCTTCTTAGAAATGAAATACCTAGAACTAAAAGTCGGAAAACATCCGGCATTTAAACTTGTTAGAATGTGCACAAGTATGCGTTGCGTATTTAATAAACCACCCATATGGACTAAAAAGGAACCTAAGTTTAAGTACGTTTACCCAAAATGTTCTTTAAAAATCCAAACACTTCAAAATATACCATCACTCTAATAACAATTCCATTCTAGGATTGTCAACGTGTTTCCCGATCATGGCGGAAAGACGCTCCTTGAAAGTATCTAAGGCCTTAGGTGCAACCGTTACCTGACCTAATTTAGACCAGCCGTGCTATGGCTTCACCCATTGTGGACAAGACAAGTAGCATAGTTCGTGACACGAAAAGCCAAATGGAACTCGTTGTATGGTCTCCCGTGCTAGCTTCATTGAGTAGGTGCCAGTAATGCGGTCATTATCTAACTTCCTCACAAGAAGTAGAGTGAGATAGTAATGCAAGGCTAAACAAAGCATGAAGAGAGGGCAACCTCATGAGGTGCTATCGGGGCGGAACTGAACCAGCTTGTCAGAAGTACGTTCTGAACTCCGTTCTGAATACTGTTTCAAAATCTGAAGCCCATATTCTTTACTATGATTACCTTAAACCAAATTTGGAGGGAGGATGTTTCGAGCACCAGCGTGTGCGTACAGTTTCCCCCTTACGTGCTTCACTGTGACGAGAATGAAACCCAGTATAACAGTAGCCTTATCCTTAACCGAGTTCTAGAGTGTCCAAAAGTGTATCGGCTAAAACTAGGAACTGCTAATTAAAATGTGGACACCCACATTGAAGGGGGAGGTGAGAGGAAAGCCAGTAAGGAAGCGACAACCAATAAACAGGGGTCATATTACAGTCGTTTATAGTCTGGCTAGCACCAGTGGTGGTTTAGCCAACTGGAGATTCCACGTACTCAGTCGTGTGGCCATGGAAAATTCGCAGACTACCACCTACAGTGACGGATCACATGAAATGGTAAGTGAAATTCTGAAATGCATTTTCGATTAGGCAGGATAAATAAAGTGAAGTTTTGATATTTATTTTCTTGGAACATAATAACAAAATAGTTTAGACATGCTAGGATGTCAGTTCTTGTATTCACGTCTTTTTGGCCCTCTGCGGAAGCCACATTCAGTAACAAAGTTCCTACTTAATTAGAAAGCATTTTACTATTGGTTTTCAATCCTTTTATTAGTTCAAGAGTTTTATATCGAAAACGTAAGTAAAAATATTCGTTCGCATGCTCGTTTGCTAGCAAATTACATCTTCAAATTTTATACGCAAGGGAAGTGCATAATTAGATTTTAAAAAGTTTCCACTTTCGACAAATTTTGAGCTCGATCTGCCTTTTCATTTGCGTTGAGGGGTTTCAGTCTACAAGCCGTATGGCTTCCGTGTAAGGAGCAGCATAAAGTTTTCTATATCAATAAGAACACACCACACAGTACTCATGCTAATTATGCTGTCTACTTCATTAAGGGCATTAGTAACCGTGCAGATAAGATGTGATTTGAATGGAAATTTTATGTTCTAAAATATCTCACAATTAGAATCTTTTTTAAAACCGAAAGACAGACTTAGTTTGAGTATGAAATTCGAAGACTATGAGATTGCCCTTAACATAAGTACGAGAAAGTTTATTTTTGACAGGTTTCCTATAAAATATATTTGCATTTAAACGCACACTACTTAAGCCGTCATTTTTATTCGAGCGTGGTTGGTTTAGGCGGCCTAAAAGAAATGCAGTCAAACTGAAATCATTGCCTAGGTGAAATACCACGGGATTGTACCACACAATGTTTGATCTTAAAACCACATTTAAGGTACCTTTCGTAGTCAAAATAGCATTTCAGAACGTCAGTGAACCATTCATGAGATCAGTCACAGACTCTACAAAAGTTTCGTTTTCGGCAAAATTGAGAGATCCAGGCTGATAATTGGAGAACGTTCGCTTTCATATTAATGAGTTCAAGGAACAGCTAATATTACTGTGAATTTCATAGAGATCAACAGTTTTCGTGTGTTGTTCGCGTCAAACCTGTGGAGGGGGGCTATTTTTGGAACGTATTTTTGCCGAGGTGCCAGACTAGCTTGCCTTTAACTAACTGTTCACGCTTCTTTATCTGTACTGTTTGTTTTAGTGAACGTGAACTACTCTGCTCTAGCTATCGCGTGTAGCAGTTACTGGATGCTCAGGCTGTTTGACATGCAATTATTACATCTTGCATAAATCCCGCTTCGTCTTCATATCGGTGGTCCGGGATGGGTGCTAGCACCTTTAGTGTTTGCCCAACCGCATACATTCGTTTCGGGAAAAAAAATGATATTTGGTATATGCGCTCTAAGGATGCATTTTTCAGAGGGTTTAAGCGACTACCGATGCTGATCCTGCGTTCGGGCGTGAACTGGTACGGCATCCGATCCTATCAACGCATATAGAATCATTCTATCGATAGTGCACTGAGTCGGATTTCGATTGAACCTGTGCTATTTAGAGGATTTATGTCGATCGGCATATTTTCATTACAGAATCGACTATTCTAGCCTTCGGCGTATAGAATGCAGAACAGAATGTAAAGGGTTGTTTTCTTGTGCAAATAATAAATAGTTTACAAATTGCCTTGTACACAGATCGTAAAAAAACGATAAATGTAATCTGTGCATACAGGCGAACGCGAGTCCGCTAAGACTCATTTTTTGTAATTGCCAGTAATGCAGGGAATTATCCATGACCTTGATTTTTTTGGAATGTTGCATGCTGCCTAAACCATCTTGTTCTGAGCATAGGTGAGTATATGTCCTCCCCAGGGACTAGGTAACCTTTGATCACTGGGATCCATCTGAAAGATAAAACAATAACAGTGAGATGGATTGAATCAGTTAAGTTGCATACGAAAGAGTGAATGCTAACGCATTTTTCGTGCAACTTGAACACGCTCTAGCATCCTGATTCCGCAAACAGAATTGAAACTCCTTACCTCTCCGCATCGTCGTCCCGTCAGTGAAAATACCTGTGTGACCAGAGGCAGTTAGAATGATGAAATCGTGTAAACATCCTCTATCACATATGTATGACAGTATGACGGCCGTTTAAGACGGTGCCCGTCGTCTGCCACACGGTTGGGTGGATGCAGAGATGGTGAATCCCACGTGAATCAGTTTAAAGTGAAAGAGGACTTGCCAAGCATCTACCACACTCTCTCCCCCCTCAAACACAGGAGCCCGGTGTCAAGGTACGGTCAAGAAGAATGCAGGTGGGATCGGACACAGGTGGTTCGCGCGGCGTGAGCCGGCGCCTAGACGTGCCACTACACTCCCTCCATGTCTGATATCTGTTATGCGAGGGCATCTCCAATAACGCCCGTCGTGTCCTGATTTGGCCCATATGTTGGTCCAGCGTATTTTCCGCGTGGCCAATTTTGTGGACACTGGTTTAGGTGTCACATTACACCATGTCCAACCATAGCAAAAATTGACTCAAGCAGCCGACAAAACTGACTAATCCTTCAAGAATGGTCATAGGAAATATGAGTAGTAGAGCCGGTGATCAGAATTAAGAATGTTAGAGGCCAGTGAAACTAGTGATATGTTCACTTTACTTGCATCCGGTTTTTCCCTAGAGAACTTTTCAAAAGGTAAATAGCATTTATGTCCAGAGGCTCTCAAATAGCTGTCAACTTCGTATTGCAGCGAGCCTATAGCTAGACCATGCTTTTAGGATACCTAGTAAGGATGACTTACATGGCCTCCTAAACAGGACATAAACAGGAACGGCCCACAATACAAGTTTCTCTACGCCAAATTCCAGGGAAAATAGGTTTTTGTGTATGGTTAGGATTACGCGGAAGTTGAAGGTTAGCTTTAGGGCTAGGGTTAAGGTTAGCGTCAGAGTTAAAATTAGTGATACTAATTAAGTATATGTAAGGGCTGGTGTAAGAATTAGGCCCCGGGAATATTTACCCTTCCTGGAATTATGCGCAGAGCCACCTTCGGTAGTTGGTTGGGGCGTTCCTATTCCCATGTTCTTTTTAGGGGGACATAGAAGTAATCCTTACCGAATACCTTCACCACAGGTTGCGCAGTCAAAACCCGAACAACATTTGCTAAACGAACTAAAATCTGCTACCTCAATCCAATGAAATTCACTTATGTTGAGCTCCTTATTCTCTCTATAAGTTTGAATACCTCAAGCGATTTAAGAATAGTAGGGAAGCGCTCATAAATTGCGTTACGGGACACACTTGTCACGTTATGTCTTGGGGCTCACTTGTGAGTTTTGCCAGCAGCCACAGAGTGGCTAGTGATATAGGCAGAACAAGGAATGGAGTGAAAATTTTTGGCTTATAAGCCTCCACCATCCAGTCATACTCTACCCCAGATTTTCAACCCCTGAAGCTCGAACCCGTGAACTGTTGGTTAGGGGGTTTAGCGTCCTAAGAATTGAGCCATGAGAGGCGCGTTGTCCTATCGTTTTTGATCGAGTGTACTAAAATAATAAGGTGGTGCTCATCGATTGTATTAAGGGGTATACTCATCCCGTTGTGCCTTGGGGCTGTATATAGAGCGCCACGAGCAGTTGCTAATGGCATTGGAATCCTAACCAACCGGTCATGGGTTCGAGTCTCAAGAGTTGCAAAAACCTGAATTGCGTATGAAGGTCTGATGATGACTAATAAGCCAGAAATGACCATTTCGGTCTCACTGTCATTGTCAGTTATGTTAGTCTCAAGGGATTTACTGGTCAGCTCTCTAGTTCTGTGAATATTCAAACTACTGACTAAAGAACGTTGTTAATCAATTTTATCCGTTTTAACTTGAAAGGACACCTCTACAATTTTGTGATCGCAAATTCGCTCGAAACAAACGCTATGCATAAGTAAAAGGGAATCAAAAGACTGAAGTAAGTCACTAGAGACGAGGTTTTAATAGAACAACAATAGAACAATAGAAAAACTCGCGTCATTGCTAAAGAGAACACTTTAACCTGGCTACCTCCGAAGATGCACTTAGATAAATCGTTTCGATGGTTTACGTCGTCAGTTAAAAGCATAACTTTAAAAGGGACCCCCAATTCTGCAGATCGAATAAAGAAGACGATATAATATTGAAAGGCATATAGCTTTGCAGAAGCGAAAAACGTTTAGCATATGTAACACCACATTAGCCAATATTTAAAACTCAATCTATGAAATGCTAAACAGTGCAGAATGTCCTTAAGACCTTCAAGAAAGGAGGCAAATGTTCGCATTTCAGAAGAAGAAAGGTTATTTGCTCACCGGAATCATGGCTTCATTCGTCTGAGCTTGCGAACTATTACTGGAGTCAATCTCCAGAGGTAAAACGGCGACAAAAACGAGTAACATTAATAGAGGGGCAGGGGCCAATCAGAAATCAGTGGCGCCAGTCTGGAGGTGACTACGCAGGGCAATGTATGCCGGCGCCAGATCGATAAATCCATTGACCGAGTTCTCATCGGAGGCCCAGGCTTCAAGCGATTCTCGGCTTATCTTGTATTTGGCGTGGGCGATTACCTTCATGGCTGCGAATTTGAATTTGTGACCCATTTCATAGGCTTGCGATAAACCGTCACCACCGAGTTTAGCACAAGAAGTATTGCGCAGGAAACTTGAGGAGTCATACGACGAAACCCAAAGTTCGCTCAAAATTAAACACCTTATGAAGCTGTTTGAATTTCGTCAAAGGACCTACTTCAACTTTGCCTGAGAAACCTATGAGCAGATCAAGGGAACACCAATGGGCCCCCCAATCTCCGGTTTAGGGGCAGAATTGGCCCTACAAGAGCTGGAAAGATCGCTTTCACAAACAGCAGCCTATCTTTTGGCACAGTTACGTAGACGACACTTTTTATTGTCAAGAGGAACATGCTGCAGCATTTCCATGATCACCTTAACTCGATCTTCCCCGATATACAATTCAGGAGGGAAGAAGAAAAAGAGCAGCAGCTCCCCTTCCTTGAGGTACTCGTCAAGCGAAGTCCCAACGGCAAAATAGAAACAACTGTATACAGGAAAGCGACGAACTACATGCAGCTTCTCAATTTTCACAGCAACCATCCGGTGGCTCACAAATGAAGCTGTGTGAGAACACTGTTCAAACGCACCCAGACTCATTGCAGCAACCTGGCGGAAAAAGCACGTGAGGCCAGTTTATACGGAACGGCTATCCGAAGGCGTTCATAAGCCGATGCCTACGTGTTCGCCCCCAGAGGACCCAACCAGAAAAAGCCCCTAAGGTTTGGCATGCGATGCCATACACCAAAGACGTGTCAGAAGGGACCGAACGCATTGATGCGGGAATTGCTGTCGGAATTGCATACCGACCCAAAGCTATCCTTACACGGTAAGGTCGTGAGAATCAAGGATAAATTACATCGTAATGAGCAGTTAGGGGTAGTGTATCGCAGCCCGTGCTAAAACTGTTACCGTAACTACATGGGACAGACTCTACATATGCTTGGATCTCGCATACACGAGTATAAGCTTGCTATGAGACAAGGTGCCGGCTTATCGCAAGTGACTGCCCAGACCTACGAAACGGGTCACGAGTTTAACCTCGCAGCTACGAAGATAATCGTCCACGCCAGATGCAAGACAAGCTGATAATTAATTGCTGCCTCTCTCGGTCCGTCCAATGGAAAATTAATTGCGAAAAGAAAGTTATTAGTTTCAAAGTAAAAAAGCTAATGCATAGAGGGCCTGAGAAAGGAAATAAAAAATAATATATCTGAACGTTTGCGGAACTTTTACATGCCAGTTTTTTAAAATCTAAAAATCTGAAAATTTTAGGACATCCTATAAACATCACATATTTTAGGTTATTTAAAATGAACAGGTAAGGTAAAAGACTTAAAATAAGGGTTTGAAGCTTGACACGGCTCTAGTCGTGGCCATCGTGCGAGGATTTTCTGTGAAACTGCAACCGACTTTTCTACGCCCTCGAGAGATATCAGTACTACGTCACTGACACGATGAATTTTCAGGGAACATTAATATGTGACGTATGTTTATTTAAAATTCTATGTCGACAACTTCAACTACGTAGAGCGAGACCTTTTGACTGGTTCGTAATCTGAGGCCTACTTTTTCCGAAACTTTTCCGAGGTAATGGTCGACAAATTGCGGACAGAGGTACTTTGTCAATAAAATTCACTAATTAGATGTAAAAAGTTAGGCCCAAAACACACGCGATTTAAAATCCACCAAAGATTATTAAAAAAATTTCTCGGCTTCTCAACCTGAAGGTTGCAGTTGTGCTCACGGAATATGTTAAGCAGGTGGAATTTCGATGTCCTCTACTAGATCAAAACGCAAGCCGTAACGCTTCTAATATTTTGGAGATATCCCTCAACTATCTGGGAAAGTAGTTTTGTGTGTGTCGTGTACCAACTGAATACTATTTGCATGGTTTTAGTTTATTTGTAGTCGCAGAGCATGTCAAAGAAATTACAACAATCGCTAGAACTAATGTTTGAACGTCAGCGCCCGGGAAAAGAATGTCTATTTTATCTTTAAAAGAACAGAACTGCAATATTTACGTTGGCTTGCAGAGTATACTCTGGGTTTTCGACCGAAAGATGCAAGTTTTGGAAGAAATGTTCACAAAGTTACATGAAAAATACCACTTCATGCCGAAATTCCACTCGCATCGTCGAGAGAATATGATAGATCTTCTGGATCTGGGACACTCTTCTCCAAAACGACTCTTCATCCGAACGTCTATTAAAATTTTCATTCGTTCTTTCTTCTATCACCCTTCCTAATTCGTTATGAGTCACTTATGTCTGCTTGCCGGGCATTTAGAAATACTTGAAAAAGTTCAAAGTGGAAAGTTTAACGAAATCTGAGAATGGGCTTTTGATTAGAGAATATTACTTAAGTAGGTTTGTAATATTCATTATCTCGCAGCATCATTTCTTGATATTTTGGAAACAGCAAGCACCTGTAAAAAACCGCACTCTGTTAAAAATGCCTACTTAAATAGCATCCGTTTCCCCATTCCTTTCGGATGTTCATTAAATTCAAATATGCTTGATAGAAAACATGCATTAAAATATATTTTGTAATAGTTTAATAGGAAATTACGTCTTTCTCAAATTTATTACTCGAAGAAAGAGCATATTTCAGTATTAAAAAAGTATTATTATATGATTTTTAAGACCGTCAAGCATCTTTTCATACCGCACCGTATCTGTCCGTTAATTCCTGCTACATGATCCACATGCACCATATCATTTATGACCTTAATGTGACTCCTTCTTAATAGCGTACGGAAGTGTGAACATTTCCTTTCACAGTACCTCTACACTTTGGGGTTTCGAACCCCGAATGCATGTGTAAAAACAGGTGGGATTCAAAAGTATTTGGAAATTGAAAAATATTTAAAAGATATTCTTTCCTCAAGTGCAATATTCAAAGATGTACTTTTCTACCAAATGAGGATGAGAAATATTATTTTATGCATGTTTTCTATAGAATTCATAAATCTTAATTCATTATGAACTCGAAAATAAATGGGCAAAATTGATACTGCTTAAGTAGTGGGTTTTCTAGAGTGTGACTTATGTAGAGGGATGCAAGGAACCTCATTTAAAAACCAGCATCATAATGCGACTGAAATATCCGGAAATTATGTTCCAAGGCACCTAATTGCAGTTGATGTGGAATAAAAGTCTGCGAAATTGCTGTGCTTATCGTGTTTCAACCTGACCTAGTCTTTTCTTACATCCTTCCAGCCAATTTGATGCGGTGATCTGCATTAGGTAAAAACAGACAAAATGCATTCTTCTCTAACTGCAGAGGCATCTGCCAGTACCTAGGTACTACTTTTCCGAGAAAACTAATGAGTGAGCCTGGAGTACATCATTCGGAACAAACTTCACAACTTCAGACAAACAATATGCGCCATGGCTGAGAAAACAGTCGATTCTTCAACTCTTAATCAGGCAACAGCAAGCGCACCGATGTATTTTCCGATTGTGGATCCTCCTGTGCGTCTAGAAGTTGCCTGGATGAGGTGGTTTCCTTCATGCCGCTACCGTGGTCGGGTTTGACTTTGCTGCCCAAGGCCGAACGAAGAAATGGCCAGCAAATGCACAGAGGAGCGGAGCGGATGGTGGCCGTCAGCGTAAGGCAGACGATAAAGGAGAACACACAGAGACAGATGAGGATTCGGAGGATGCGTGTGGGCACCTCGTACAGATGCTCATGCAACAATGCTAGAATCTTCCTATCGGCAACCGTTGTCTGTAGGTAGAGAGGAGGGGGGGACAGTTTGGGCAATGATCAGGTGTTGGAAATAAAAAGCGGGGACATGATGCAACGTATTATTTATCTAAAAAGCTTTTGGCTTTCACAAGTGGGTTAGAGAGCTAAAATACAACTTAAGCAAGCATGGGACTTGAATTTTGCCCTGCCTACCCCCACTCTAAAAGTCAAGCTATATAAATAAACAAATACAGCGAAGTCTTTAGGAAAAGTCTTACGAACTGTCTTCTACGTTCTCTCAAGGTCTTCCTTTTTTTCAGAGCATGGCATTTTTATCATCGTGGCTGACGGTGTCCACTGTGTGCCACAAGCTGTGGGCACAGGACGGTGCTTTCGAAGTATATACCGCATTCTCTCTCTCTTCTTTCATCCACATTGACCCAATGGCAGGATAATGTTAGGATGACCGGAGGTGGGTTCAGGTGGGGATGGCTTGAATCCCACCTAAGTGAGAATGTCATAAAAGCTACATTAAGAAGGAGCCACTGAGCCTAACCCCCGAGTCTTCTCAAGGACAGAATCATCTCAGCAGTTGACAAGCTTCCAAGCCATGACTCATAGCACGTCAGATTTATAATTTTGGGGGAATCACTGGTGCGCCTTGTGAATGAATACCTTAGGTATCGGTCTCGCTTCCTCTCCCCTGGCCCAGGCGCCCGTCGATTTTCCAAGCCTATTAATCGTCTTGTGCGGAGATTGACCAGAGGAATTGACGAAATGCGCAGGCCTGCGGCAACAATTGTCGCTCACTTCCCATATCCTGAAATAGTTTTGGCCTCTAAAGACTCCTGCTGTGAGCAGATGTGACCATCATTTTGCACAACGCATCTACGGCGCAGCCAGGTTTGGAGGCAATCACAGGACAAAATGCCTACATGCTAAGGCAAAATCTTCTCGAGTTGGGTGAGCTTGTATCCTAGTGTCGGATTCAGTACTGCCCACAGAGAAAGGAGATGAGGAAGTCAAGTTTGCGTCAGCCGTCCATGATGCAAGCGGATCCTCAGCCTTCGAACAAAGCCTTCTTAAGATGAATCAGGGTTACAAAACACTAGGACTTCATCACCGTTTGCCTGAAGACCCGTCGCTCAGGCAGAATGTTTGCTCTGTGCTACAGGGAAGCCAGGTCTTTGAATCGCTGCATGCCCAATAAACTCACAGTGCCTTCTTCTGTTAAGATGCAGGAAGAGGAACTCCCAATGCCAGTAATAGAAACAACCTTGCGATAAATTTCAGGAAGGGTACACATTGTCATGTTTTAACCCTAGCGCTCTCAGTAACCCTGATGAGAATCCTAATCCTAACCAGACCTTAACCGTATCCCTTAATCCAACCCTTGACTTAGCTCTTAATATAACCCTCACTTGACTGGAAGTTAGCGCGTTGGTTGGTTGCAGTATTGATGTGAAAGAAATCTGTTATGTATATACTGCAAACCGAAATCAATTAATTGCTCGGAGATATAGGTGTTGGAAAATGCATCCAGTTTTGGCTAGGTTGATCATCTTACTGTCATACATTCATCGTTCTGCAAGTAATTGATCAGATTCTAACTACACAGCCCGAAATTGTATTGCAGAGCTGACCTAATAGTAATAACAGGCAGTTAAGTGGAGTTAATTTCCTACTATAGTTCTTTAAGCCAAATTCTATGATATCCTTCTTTTACAAGGGAACGTGACAGTGAATTTTTCAATTAAAATGCAAAGTAAAACAAATTTAACTTTTTCTGTTGTTCATTTTAATGTATCCGCTTAATGATCAGTTTCCCCAATTCATATGCTCGGAGGGTTGGCGAAGAAAATTCCGTTCATAACACTCTAAGAGACAAGACTTACTGCATCAAACCACACTATTGGTAGAAATATAGGCTCCTTGAGGTCACCAAACAATTTCCTGAAATAGAAAAAAGATTATTTTTCCAGAAAAATACACTTCAAGTAACAAGTTTATTGGAACTAAGTTCATAAGAAGCAGAGCATCGTCGATTCAAGTGTTGTCAACCAAGGATGATGGTAAACCGTGCAATTGACACCACACGATTTATTACAGACAAAAATTATTCTCTTGGCATTATTCCTTCAAATGGCTACTGTCAAAAAGAAGGAGACACGATCACGGGAAAAAAGAGCTTTATTAGCCCGAAGTTTCGAATTTTTCTCAAATCCAGCATAGAGGAGTAAAAGGGGCACAAGGAGCGCAGTATTTATAGGACGTGGTTGCCAGCCAGCCAACTACACACCTACAGACTACAACGTGTTACCGAACTGTATTTAATATAGGCGACTTTAAACACGGCATTGACAAGGTGAGCAGTAATTCAATATGGCAGAAGAAAGCTCCAACCCAGTTACCCTTTTTTGCGAATGTCTCTGATGATGGGTTCGAGAGAGAATACGAAACGTCAGGCTAATAGAGCTCTTATTCCAGTGATCATGTCCCCTTCTTCGCTACTACTGTGATCTAATGACTGTTTACTAGTCACGTTTAATGAGAAACCAGGGATAGGCCATTCTAAGTAGATGACTTCGAGTGATGATGGTCACCCTACCAAGTGGGTGCTACGTGCCCACTACTACACCGAACGAACTCATGGCCTACGAAGCCTGATCATTATTCCATCTTGGGGCAACTTATCCGCAAGAGTCTTCAGGCGTCTTCAACTTATACTCCTGAAGCGCAGCGGTTATGTTGCTTTTACCGTACCCCCAGCCTCTGAGTAGGTCACTGACTGATACCCTCCTTTTTTGCCTTTGCAAAAACAAGCGAAAATGGGAGGCCTAGGATGCAGTTGAGAAGAAGTAGACGCGATCACTGTAACAAAGGCTTTATTCATGTACACATGTACAAGGGGTTGTAGTCGCTATGCCACCGCATTCCTATCAAAATTAGTGGCTCCACCCTGATGGCCGGCATTTCAGTCATTGATCTCCACAATTTCATCAACGGTTTTGCTGGCGGTTTGCGTCATAAACAGTCATAGATGGTTCCCGACCCGAGGCTCGAACCCGCGACCTGATCTGTAAGCGTTCGAAATCGGGGAGCGTTCATTAACTAATTTTAATATTCCTGATCTAAACCGGCGAAACAGCGAGCCCGTGGCTCAATAGTTAGAGAATTGAACTTCAACAGGTCGCGGGTTACGAACCTCGGGTGGTGCAAAGCCTGCGGTTGGATATGATTGGCTGATGCTGGCTGATTAGCCAGCAATGACGGTTCCAGTCTCCGTCGTCTTTGTCGGATATGTTCATCTGTCTTTAATACTACTAACCACTGTGCGGCTGCTGGCGTTGCTCGAAAATGAGCCTCAAGACCGAAGCGGGCGAGTGAGTTCCGTGAACGACCAGTGTAAGTTCTTCAGCGAATTTCATCAACTGTGTTAGCCGTTGGCCCGATTATGGCTCGACAATCTGGCTCACCGGCACTGACATTGGAAAAATATTTCGCCTGTGCGCGCTCCCCACACGTCCAATTACTCTGACCAGTCGTCTCGGTAACAAATAGGGAGGCCGGAGTTCACAGCACTCACTAGCAAACTGGGCTCGGGTGAAGTGCGACTCAAAGGAGCTATGTCGGAGAAACTGGAAGATAACTCCAGATGCAAATGGACAAGCACGCAGTACTAATCTAGAGACATGACGCCAGTAGTCAAGTCGCGGCTCATTCGACGGAACCACTGGACACATCTGGGTCCAATATAGTCAAGGTTCTAGCGAGAGGGCTGCGAGTTGCTTGAATTACAGTTCACCGGTCTGCAATCTAGTAGTAAGTGGAGTGACCTCCCCAATCCGTATTAACTGCTGAGTAATTAGCCATGCTGAGATCACGCAGACGAACACGGTTTTCAGCGCTAGTATCAATAAACCAGATAGTCCAGTACTCATCACACAAAAACCCAACACGTGGGATAAAATTTCAACGAGTAATGACTAAAAATCCGGTCATCAAGCCATTATCGCACCAAGGGCAGCCATCGTCAGTGAAGTGAAGGGGATGAGGGCAGGGTATGTGACAGCCTAGCCACTACAACCTATTGAACATGTGATACACGTATTCAATGTCGTCTCTGATTATGGGTTCGAGCATGAATCCGCAACTTCAGGCAAAGAAAGTGCTTGACACAGAGATCACGTCTACTTCTTAATTTTTGCTTCCATTTTTATTGCTTTTTCGGCAAATTTACAGGCTTGTTTAAAAGCAAAGCACCTGATCATAGAAACGAGTTCTTCTGTTAGGAGTCACTTCAATTATTCAGTCAGTAGACAGTTTAGCACTGACATTCTTCCGAGGCTGGTCTAAGCACATTGATATGACCTTCTTCCTGTTATTCAATGGAACTTTAGCCTGTAAAAATTCTACATATTGATAGCCTAGTTGCTTTCGTAAGTCCAGATTTTAATTTTTCAAAAGGGACCTAAAAAGCTTACACTCCAACCGCAAAGACTTAACTATGCCCCTCTACTTTACAGTCTATTATACAGACTGATTTGATTTCCTTTCTCTGTCAAACGTTCTTGAGGATGACATTCCGATGAATATGGTGACCACAACAAACCAAAAGTACCTTTCTTTTTCTGAAACTGCACCACATATGGCTTAGGCTAGTAATGTTTCATATAATTGCACTAAATGCAGCTTTTAAGTTGAGTCAGTAAACCAGTTGTTGTGTTTGCTAGCCAGAAACTCACGCCCAGGCAGGAAGTTTAACAAGGGCATCCGTTCGAACGTGCAAACTGCCAATTTTTTAACAGTAGTCAGCCATAACCCCAGATACTGAAAGGATATAAAACAGTGACCCTGCAAAAAAATATAGAGGTAGGTTATACGCCGTAGAAAATCGGTCATATGTGGCAGTTAAAATGCCAGTCGTCATAAAATGAAGAAAATTAAGAGTCCATAAGGTAAACTGAGAAGCTCAACTCGACCTACCCCAGGGCACTTGATTTTTCGACAAAGGCGTTGATCTGAAGTCGACTGTGTCCCTCGACAACCAGACCGCTTTTCTAAATCAGAAAAAAGCATACACATATTTGCTGCTGTGACAGAACTCCTTGAGAACTGATTTTAAATCCTGCAAGGGAATTTGCGAAATATCACCGAATGAGACCATCTGATTACGAGTTAACTACTCACTTTTATAGTGGAAATGGCTAAAAGTCCTTTTTCAGTGACATCAACGGTTAACTTAAAAGCAACTCTCGGAAAGAAAAGATGTATTATATGAAATCGTGCCAAATCCGTCTTACTAGCCCTCTAATCGGTTAGCATGCTTTTGAAGGCTTAACGCGTTGCAAGTATGATGGCCTCTGGGTGTAAATTAGCTGAGTACCGCTGAAGCATAAAACGATTGATTAGCTGTACAAACCAATTAAAATTTGCGCCATTTGTGCGAAAATAAACCGCCTGTATATTCAGAAGGGGTACGAATGCGGAGACTGAGATGAAAATTTGTAGCTTAGTAACCGTCTTCTGCCAACCATCCCCAATCCCAGTTTACAGGAGCTGGAAACAGAATTAGAGATCTATGGTTATTAAGCATTAAGTTGTAGGTAGATCCACCATTAAATAACGCACCCACTGTCCTATCCGTTACGATCTGGAATATGAACCAGGGTGGAAGAGCGTTCATCACACAGTTTACGAGATATGCTCATCTCGTTAAGCTTTGGGGCTAAATCTAAAGCCCCCGCAGGCAATCGCAAAGTGACAACCAATTAACCGACGGAGGAGTATCAACAAAGGAAAGGTGACTGGACTGACCATTTCTAGCTTATTAACCGTCATCAGTCAGCCTTACCCAAACTTAGGTCTACAGGATGAGGGATTAATTGTAGCTATACGACTGCCTGCCAGGACTCTACTGTGAGCCTCGAAGCACAACGGGACAAGCATGACCCGAAACATGATCGGTGAACGTTCTTTCCATCATTATATATAAACGTTTTCCTGACAAATATGGACATAGAACTCAGCTGTATGAAACAAGCAACGATAGTTGAGACTAAATTTTCATCCTTTACCTAGGCCAGATATAGCCGGGGGACATGCCGGTAGATTCATCCCAGAGAACCACACCATCAACTGGAGAATAATTATTCAATTTACTACCAAGAGCTGCGAGGGACACAGACAACCGATCAGCTTGAGACACATGAACGGTGAACATTTAGGGGCCTTTTCCTGAAAAGCCTCTTTCCCATTTTTTTACTAGGTAAACTTGAAATTGACAATGATAAAGCTGGGACAATGTCTATCTTTAAAACTTCACATTTTTCTGATATATTTGGTCAAAGAAAATATGAAAACCTGGTGAGTTAACATCTGATTCCAGAAGAGGATAGTACTTGTAATGAACAGACGAAGCATTCGAAATTTTTCGGTCTAACTCTACAACCACTCCCTCTCCTCCACATAAAGAAGTCTCCCAGCCGTAGGTTATGCACAAGATGTCTATATAGGATAAACTCGAATTCTGGCCATCAGGCCACTAACGAAAAGGTGGAATCATCATTAAAAAGACGTACTGGCTCGACAAGAAGACGAATTTCATCATATCGCGGATTGTCTGGTCTAATACCATCAAGCGCTAGCTGCAGACGCCGATCGGCATAGAGAAAGTGAGGCAGAGAAGCAAAGAGTGGGGGCTTAATTGCACCGGGTGCTTTGCAAGAGGCGATAGAGAAGAGACCCTGTGGGGGACACTGGGGCCCTGAGGGGTCGAGGGCACAGAACCCGGCATTACGGAGGTTTTTCTCCGCCGCCTCGTAGTTGGACTGGTGCGGCCGCATTTCAAGAACCTGCACAGGAATACAAGGAAACTGTGTCAACAAGCAAATCATACTCCAATCTAACCGTGCTATAATCATACCAATTTTAAAACCGGTCGCAAATGTTGCATACATTCGACACGAAATGAAATGTGTTTTTAATTCGAACAAATTACTTAGGTAGGGGTGTTGTATTCATTATCGGGCAGCATAATTTCAAGATATTTCAGTTGCGGTAGGATGCTGGCTTTTGAAAGAGCTTCTTTCTTATGCTAGTTTCTTTCTTCTTGGATAGTATTCTTTTAAGAAAACCGTATCTACTGTTTTTGGGCATTTTTATGGGCCTTACTGACGTATATCGATTCGCAGAATTCGCAGAAGTCCAAAAGGAATCGTCTCGTTCGATCAGGCCACTTTTCCGATAAGGCAACGAACGTGCGCATTAATGACCTTGACCTCCGCATGTTTATATACCCACAAATTAACACCCGTGAGTGGAAGCATTCGGCACAACATATCATTCGAGCCCAGTCCTATCAAAACCGCAAAAATGACCTCAGATGAAGGATGCAACTCGGTGACCTCATCGCGTTAAAACTGTCAGGTTACAAAATAGGGCAGAGTTCGCGCCTCGCGCACACGTAGAAACGACTAGTTTTCCAACATTCGCTAACACTGTAACGTGTGACACCCATGAGCTCATACTACGTACTTCAGACGAAAAATCAAACTCTGTCGCCCGAGTTTGATATCCCTACCGAGTGTGTGTGCACTGGTAAACATAGCTCAATATTCCAGTTAATGTTTCCCAAAGCGTTTATAGCCACAACACACTGAATATAATGTTTGGGAGTTTGGAACGATTGCCAAGGATTGGCCGATGGTTCGAAGGTTAAACGCCTTTTTAATAATTCTATAGGGAGACAGACACTTTAGGCCACTTTAAGCAAAGACTTATAGAATACAGATTCAGTTGACTTATAGTGAGATACTACTAGGCGACTATTTTAAAAGAAGGAAAATCCGGAATTAGTTCAGAATTCAACAGGGCAAGGTCAGTGCTGTAATATGCAGAAATACAGTAGATTCCTTACCTCAAGAAATGTCCACCAAAATTCTGAAATATTTTTTTCGATTTGAACAAATTACTTACGTAGGGATGTGTCATTGCTTATTGTTTAGCCGAATGCAAAAATATTTCAGTCATGCCAGCATACCGGCTTCTGCTTGAATTTATTTCCGTTCGCCTGTCAAATGTACATTCTGTAAAAAAGACTACTTAAGTAGTACACATTTTCCCAGTTATTTGCGATGCCCTTAAAAATTAAAATATATTTTATAGAAAACACACGAAATTATCCCTTATTGGGCTCGTTTGGTAGTAAATTACGTCTTCTTTAAATACTGTACGTCGAGCAAGAGTATCTGATGGGATGAAAACTTTCTAAATTTTCGGATACTTTTGAACACTACCGGTTGTTACACTTGCCTTCCAAGCTTCAGGCTGTATACACTCTCACTAAAAAGCCACATATTCCTCTACGCAAGGGATGTAGATCACGTTGTATAATTTATAAGCGAGATTAAGAAATTTGCATATGTGATTTATTATGAGCAAACATTTCACGGTCTTACAAATCTCCTGATAATAAGCCTCTTAAAACCAAAAGATAACAGCGATTAAATTAATAAATTTGAAGAAGACGTAACTTACTACCCAAGGGACAAGAAAAAAATATTTTTTCGCAAATGTCTTTAGATAAAATTTATTTGAATCTATAGGGGCATTGCATTTTAACGAAAGAAATGCATACTGCTAATTTAGTCATTTTTCAGAAGTATGGATTTTACAGGCAATCAGAAAGAAGCTCATTAATATGCCAGCCGGCTGGCGTGATTGATGTAGCTAAGCAGTAGGCTGCATAATAATCAATATTACAACCCCAGTTAAGTAATTTTTGAAATCGAAAACCTGGAGCAGGATTTCGGTTGACATTTGATAAGATAGGAAATCTACCCCAAATTAGTCTCGGCAACTCAAAACTCGGCAGTGGAGAATGTTTGCTCTGTCGGGTTTGGGTTGCAGAGACCGATGCCGGTGCATAGGAGAAACAAGTAAACGAACCCGTAGATGCTGAAAATTGGATGGCGTTGTTTCCCTGAATGCTTCCATCAGAAATGATCGGCAAAGAGTTGGCACAAAAATGTTGAATGTGCTGTTGAGGTGTATATCAGGGGCGAATCGTGTTCCGTCTGAAAGAGAAAACTATTTAACCTAGAGGTTGTCCATTTTACGAATTCCAGCAGTAGGTAGTTCGAACAGAGGCTTTTAACAGAATGCTGTATGAAAACTAAAATGGATGCCTTTTGCACCATATTTCAAAAATCAGACGATAAGCTGCATTTTTGCGGTGAGGTATTTTCTGCGCTGTTGGATAGTTGAAGTCTTTAAATTCTTACGGATATCAGAGTGTCTTTGAATACTTGAGGCTACGACTGGGACTCTAACAATCGTTGGCTTTACTCCTAATCCCTAAGGTTTCGGACTTTTGGACTTGTGTCAGCAATTATCCCAATTCACGTCTGCAATAGCATAAATCATGCAAACTTCTTCTCTTGCCATTCCATATAGCCAGGTCACACTTGTGAGTCCTATAATGCCTTCAGACACGAACGATAGACGAATCATGCCGAGCCAATCATCGCATTAATATTCCTTTCCATTTCAGAGCATAAATCACTAGGCTAGCATGCTTGCGTATTTAATTTACCTACAGCTTTAGGAGCCAAGACACGTTTATCCACCACCAGAACATGTAGTCTAGGCTACTGTTCAATGCATATTCAAATCGCACCCAATTGGTTTTGCGTATCCACACTTGATGTCTAATGTAAGCGGACTGATGAAGGAAGCAACCACACTTTTATTTTCTACAAGCGAAAAAGAATGTTTTCAAAACATAACCTTATAGAAAGGCTGAACATTTACTGATATAAAACTATGGGTTGACATCCATGTCCTTTCGGCTTTAGGAAACATTTTGTACTCAACATTATTAATAAAAAGAGATGCAATTTGAAGGCAGGAAAAGTTTTTGGCAGTTTTAACAGCATATCTACACGGACTTTAAAATTATTATAAAAATTTACACTTGGCATCTAATGCTTTATCAATGGTACAGTCAGTGAAGCTAAATTGGACAAAAGCTGTTGCAAGGGAATTATAAAAACATCCGCTGGATTTACCTGTTCCTTGAATTAAGTTGGCTTCAGCTGAAGACCAAATATTGAATGAACTAAAACATAAAATAATCGAAAATTGAGGAACGAAATGATATGGTGTAAAACCTGGTTTTAGACACGGTTAAGTCTGAGTAAGTAACAGATACTGTAATAATATGTAATAATTTTAACCAGTTTTATAAATAAAGTTTGGTAAACACAGGTTTTGAATCATTCCTCATGAAGCCGGAGATGCCAACGGCTGAAAAGGAGAAGTTATTATCCACAGTGATTTTTTGAGGGCCCCGGTAAACGAACTACTATAACGTCATTTGAACGGCTATTGCGCGTAATTAGCCAGCTGTCAAGGAAGGACTATTTTTTCAAGCAATCCGCTTTTTTACATTTAAAATAAGGACAGGCTGACCTTCAAGGATATTTAAATATGCATCTGCGCCCTCACTTGCTGCGCTAGGGCAGACCAAAGTGGCCACACGAAGAGGCCACTATCCAAGAGGCTGCGATGGCACCAGCCTACATGGCAAGATCAAGGTGTGGAAAAGTTCACCACTAGTGTGATTGTGACTCACTTGATGGCCAATGACTGTCAGAAGGATTTCGAGTCCTCTCTACGTTGCCCGCGAGGCACCCACTCTCCCCGCGTCAGAGGATACTTGCAGCAACCTAGGCGGTGGCCAGGCGGATCATCAACCAACTCTTGGGTTCCCTTCAGGTGTTAGTTGAAACTCTCAAAATTCTCTGGCCCACATCAAGCGCTAGACGTTCGTGTCCACCTCCTACCACGTCGCATTACGGCGATGAAACGTAGACATTACTTGCTGGCAGATTAGCCTCCTTTTCTCCCCTACCCATGTCCTTCATGGAACTAAATTGTAATAAGCCCTTGCTCTAACATGTTTTAACTATTGAATCAATTTCCTCATGACGGTGATTAACTGACTGTTTTTCAAGTTTGATGTTTTCATGCAACTTATATTATTTTACTGGTTTGATGAGAAATAATGAAACAGTTAAGTTCACCAAACTTGACATCTTGCCTGCTCGCATGGGCAGGGTCAAATTTAGGACAGAGAAAAGGTTTCGGTTTTGATAGACCTGCATATTCAGCAGACGCAATCATTATTCCCATCCGTTATCTCACGAGCACGATCAAGCAATATTAGCTGACAATCGCTTACCTATGATTCTTATACGACAGGATCTGACCGATATAGGAGTTGTTCTTCAGACCGCTGTCCACAACGTACGGTCCCACCAGAGAGTTGTTGACCTGAAGCAAAAAGCGATCGCAGTGACTGCCTCAAGAATGGCTTTTTGTTAGGGGGTTATCACTGCAAGAGTTGCTGTTGCTCACGTTTAATAACAATCCCAACTTGTCCGTCTTACAGGTTTCTGGAGTGAAAGCATGACAGAGGGCGAGCAGGTCATCTGTATGACCCCATACGTGCTCACTGAAAGACATCTTCGCGAATGGACTGAAGTCAAGTAGAAGATTGAGAAATTGGACGAGCGCAAGTGATACTCCCCTTGCCGTCTTGGTGGACTCTAAAAGAGCCTTGTTTAACATGCACATACAATTGAGCAACAAACAGGAAAAAAGGGCACACATTATTGGAAAAATCAGGAGCACTGCCAGGCTCTTACGGGTCTACTCTGGGACCCACTGATGAGTTGAACCCATCGTAGCAGGGACCAGGACATTTAGCTGGTAACTGTGCTGCCAATATGTGCATCGTGCCACCTCCATACATAATACTGGCTGCCAGTGGACAGTTAAATGAATACTATACAGTTAGCCCACTGTTGCTGCATGACGTTCGCCAAAGCTTTTGGTCAGCGCTCTAGGCCATAGAATATACTGAAAGCACACGGGAAATACTGGGGACCAACTGATGAGCCAAATCCCTAGCAGCCGTGTCCTACAGTGAGATAATATTGGAAAAATTACATGGCTGTGCTTCCAGCTAATACATGCGCTGTAAGTATGATCTATTATATAACCAAGAAAATCGTTTATTTTTGAGATTGCCTCTAAAAATGCTGAGGCCAAAGACTTTTTGCAAGCTTACATGCTCAGAGTTGAATGGGTAGAATTTGCTAACTGCGAAATTGGAACTTTATTAGTGGGCTTCTTGCTTTTGAATCAATCATGCACAGTTTCGATACTTAATTCCCCAGCTTATTAGGATATTTAAAGCGCCCGGGTATCTTGAAGCCACTAAAGTCTTTTCAACAGTCTTTTATACCCCGCAGGTTTGGAAATGGATTTGTTAACTCCATAATATGGCCCAGCATGTGGCAACAGGTAGCAGACGGAATCAATCATTAATTATGGGGTTTAGAAAGATAAAAAACCACAAAAATCAGTCAGAATGACATTTTTTGAATATTTTTTAAACCAAAGAATGACGTACTATGAGATCCAACTGCACGTACACTAAGGAAAGATCCAATTTTTATTTTTTCCACGGAAAATGAAGCGAGTTACTAAAAGAAAATACCTAGTCTGGAGAAGCAAATAAGTCGTAATATAGGAGTTCACCGAAACTCACAGAAGCATGGAAGCTCAGGGTTTGGTAAAGTTTAAAAATATGAACAATTTTTGTAATGTTAGAAGAGATTGCCTTACATCCAGTGAACCTACTCGATTTGCTCAAATATTAAATGCTTAGCGGTGTAAGTGCGTGGTTGAACTAGCCCAAATGCTTCTGGTGGATATGGATATGCTTCTATACATCCAGTGAACAGAGTCACTGCATATCTCCTGAAGGAAGATAGAATCACGGTTGGTTCCGGAAAATTATCACAGGCCTGTAAAGTTGTATAAATAGCCAAAAATATCCGGAGTAGGCAATTACACACGAGTAAATCTAGAAGCTATCCTATTTCTAAAGAGGAGATGGAGGGAAAGGAGAAATACAAGGTTATGGTTAACAGACCACTGAAGGAACTGAATGCGAAGTGGAAGGGAGAAGGTGGGCCTATAAATATTCCAAGTTCAGTACGGATTAGGAATGTTAGAGGGAAATACTTGGGAGAAGCTCAGGGGGCATTTATCACAAGGAACGAATCAAGCGAGCTGATGCCGAGAATAACCGTCACACCCATGCTGTTTTCTTCTGTGCGTGTGATCGCTGCCGGCACCGTTTCTTGGAGGCGTGTAATAGTGAACTTATGCCTAACTCCGGTGCTACATTGAGTGTTCAACGGGCGTTGTTTGAGACTACATGCGGCCGCAGTCATACCAGGTACGCTGAGATGAAACTGGAAACGAGCTGCTTCCTGCCTTTTCGACCAAGCCAACCAACGTCCTTAATTTTTCAAAAACTGCAGACAATCATCAGAAGGATGACTTTTGCTTCTAGAACCTGATCACTGGATAGACGCAGATAAAAGTTATTTAGGGCATAGAGTAAATCTTGCCTCCGGTGCACAGAAACTAAAATGCTGTTAACAACGGCCTTAAGTGATATGCAATAAATGTTCGGACAGAAGTTATGAACAACGGAAAACTTGCCATTTCACCACAACTCTCTACACATTTTGCGCCATGCCAGAGGCATAAAAAGGATTCTCTCCCGTTATGCGCCTTTTAGACCTTAGTTGACAATTCTTCGTGTTGGTTGATGTGAAAACGCTGGACATCCATTTTCTCAAAATTACTGTCGTATCTTATCCAAAGAGCATGCTATATGTAAATCTTCAAAGTTTTATTTCCTCTTTCATTAGACAAGCAAGGTGAATGGTATGGGATCGCTGGAATAGACAATTTATACGTCAGATGTTTGGTATTGACTCTCGAACCCACTCTCAGCGATAGCTAAAACCAAAGATGCTGGGCGCAAAAGAGGTAAAATATCTAAAAATTGCGGATGATATGCCGCTTCATACCTACAATAACCAGCGACTCCCACGCTGATGGTTGGGCTTCTTCCAATGATTACTTTATTGCTCAAAGTCCAGTTGTTACTGAATCTAACGTTATCACCAGTGTTTGGTGATTATTGTACTCATTGAGGCCATTAAGACGGTCATCAGGAACAGTATTCGCTCACACACAATCCGCGATAGAAGCGAAAATGCGAGTCCCAGGAAGTAACTGTGAAGAAGCAGATGCGATCGCTAGGACAAGAGCTTTATTCGCCTGACGTTTCAGATTCCAACTTGAACCCATCATCAGAGACAATATCAGATAGGGCTCCCGAAGTCTCAACATATTATACGAAAGGGAAAGGTCCCAACGTTTGTCGGTCGATTAGAGACGGTCTCCAACCTTTATGCTTTCATTACCCTTACGTAATGCTGCCTCTGATGATGACATCGATTGAGAATTAAAAAAAACGCCATACAAATGGAATTCTTTTTGCAGTTACTCAGTATCAATCGTCGCAAATGCTTCTCAAAACCCATGTTCTTGTAGGTACCATGGCAGGTCATATTTTTAACCAGAGGAAGCCAACTTTTCCAAAGTTCCGCCCTGAGAAGTTTTTCAACAAATACGTGACAGACAGCTGAGCAAAATCCTGGATTTTTGCTGATAACGGCCCTGTAGTAGGCCGAGCTAATGGAGGCACAGGATTCAGCTGCAACGGAACCATGCATCTAGTAAAATTACTAGCTTCCACCTTAATTACAGCCGTTTGCACTCGAGGTGTGAATGGTCATCCTTTCCTTTCGGATTTTGCCGATAAGCACGAAAATTACTACACAGTTAGTCCCTTTAAGACTGTCACCGGAAGTAACATTCAACCGTATGCCTCTCATGTGATTTATTACACAACTCAACTTAATGGGAGAAAGAGGGTCATGGCGCTTGCGGATGAACTGCTAACCGGTAAACGGTAACCGGAGAAGCTCGAGGTCCACCAATCGCAAGTATTTCCTTCTCGGTAAACATGAATGCATGGCTAAATCCGTCCAAAAATTTACGGACAGTGCTTTTGATCATCGAATTATCGTCGCAGCCTAAAGCTGTTAGAGGAGAGGGATCGTTAAAAAGGGATCTCCAAATGTAACCTTGAACCTAAGAAGAATCAGTAAACACCGACTGCAGTTGGACCGTCACACAAGCGATGACGTCACGGAAAATTTCTAATGGAGCCCGCTGTAGGGGCCACCAGGGGACTTAAATCTCGTTGGGTCTGGCACGATTGGCCATGAACTAGTAGACAGCAGCAAAGTGACACAACTATAAAATTTTCATTTCCAGAATTGATTATTTCTAAGCTATTCAGGTAAATTAACAATGGTTTGTTTTTAGTATACAAAACAGACCACTCGCTATATTACAACAACGGGAATACAATTCTACCCCAAATTTATGGGAGTGATGGTGCAAGCCCTATTGCAAGTGACCATTTTTAGCTCAAGTTACATCGCTTTAAGATATAATGATTGGTTAGATTGACTTTAGTAGACTACAAGGGACATGATTCAGTGAAGCTTAAGGGCATTTTAGGCTGGCTAAATTATTTTGGGCAGTAATGAGATGGGGGCGTGCTAGACTACTAAACTTTTCTGTGATATTCTTTCAGTATTTAGACGTTTTACGCTTTTCTGAAAGAAGCGTGTAAGGTAGTACCGTAAATATTTCAAGCGACTGAAATTTGGAAACCAGGTAAACATTCTTGTGGCTATGTCCGCGATGACTGGTTTTTACGTGCATTGCTTTGCCAATCTAAGATGAATGCCAAATCGCAACCGACAGTGACCACATTCTGTTGATTTTCAAATCAAAAAGATAACTTAGTTGACAACGCAAAGCTGAATAACAGGGCAGAGATGGCAGTGTTTGTTTATACGCTGTAGCAGAATGATTTTGGCCTATCCTCCTTCCCTCTTCCCTGCTAGTTTTTTTTTATTAAGAAAGTCTCCTAACACCTTAATACAAGGAAATTTGTGACTTCTTGAAACTTTGCATTACCAAACTGTCTCTGTCTTTAAATTTTAGGTGCTTTCTTATGTAACTCAGTTCCCTAAGGCTAGCAGAAGTTGATCCCAAATCAAACATATGGACCCCTGCAGACTGGCGCATTTAAGCGCCACTAGAACCTTTTAATAAAAAAACATATGACATTTGGAAACCACCATTCGGAAAATGTACACTGCCTTTTATGGAAAAACACTCCAAGCGACTGAAAAAATAGGTCGTTTAAGACATTAATTGGCAGAAGTAGACATTTTTAGGAAGGCCGTATGCTCCTGTTAGAGGCTTTGAAGTTGTGAAAAAAGCAATTTTTTATAGAAACAGGTGCTAGCAGTATGTTTTTGATGCCTTTTAAAATAAATTCTAAGTAACTTCATGCAAACATAAAGCTGATGAAATTCGAGGATTTTCAAACAAAAACCGACGTGTTGTAGGGAAGGAATTGAGCCGGGAGTATATGTCAGGCTAATCAATGCTGCAGAACTGTTTAAGAGATCCCTAGCATATAAGATTCAAGCGCAATCTGGCAGTCAACATGTAATGAGGTGCAGGGTATACTCTATGCTTAAAGATCAAGTGCGGGCTGTATTCATACGTTAACGGCTGTTCACAGCTCGCTCAGCTCCGCGTTAGATGGACCTCCGATCAGATTTCCACTTGGCGATGAGGTCAGGCTAGAAGTAGGTGTATGCAGGTGGAGGTGACCTGAATCAAAGGGGAAATCAACGACTGTTTGGTGTCTGTAAATTACAGGCTAACCGCATGGTGGATGTTGTTGGACGCAGTGTAGCCTGTGCATGATAGGAACCCACCTTATCCACTCGGACAGAAGTTGACTACAATAGCAGGAAGAAAATTGCAGTTCACTTGCACTATTTTTCCACACAATCCTTCAGAAAAGACTATTCAATCTACGCTTTGCACCAGTTCAATGCTGGGTTTTATTGAAATTTGAAAGCTGTCTGCTTTTCTAAACTTCACATAAATAAATGCAAAATTTAAAATTGTCATATCCTTAAGTATTCACTGGAAGTGAAACAAAGTAAACTGTTGTAACGGAAAATAATGCAAAGCTAGCGTGTTCTGCCCATGAGAGCGACTGTGGGCTAAGCCCTAGGTGAAGAAGGTTCAGAGTAAACTGCCTTTAGCATTATGAACCTACTAACAATTATTATGAGATTTATGGCGCACACTATTTTAAATGTAGTTATTACTTAACTGGTTGACAGCTAGGTTATTGATTTAAAGTTAAATGCTTTCTTGCACGAAAAAATCATACAGCTCACACATCAACTTATTGCATATACTTTAACTAGTCCATAAGAACTTACAATTTCCTGTTTCTTAATGGGATATTATTTATAACCACCTGAAAGTGGAGGGTAGACAGTAAAGGAAAGGCGAAAAAATTATTAAAAGAATTCTTTTTTAATTTCATCATAGATGCACATCTTAAATTAACGCGCAAAAGTGGACTCTTCGCATGCAGCATTGCCTACTGAATTATTCACAGGTATCCTTGCCACTGGCTTGCAGACTAGTAAGATATGGATCGAAAAATTAATAGTGAACAAAGTAAACGTTTTAGCCAATCTCAGAAACGGCAAATCCGTTTTGCCGTCATACTTCACCATGGGGTTTAAAGCAAAAGTAATACTGCAAAAAAGAAAATGTACTTTAAACGTTTCCACAAAACCGTCGGTTTATCAAACCAAACTTCTTTTTATTACAGTTGTACCAGTCTTAGACAAGATGGTTAAATCTCTCGTCATGCCTGTTGATTAGGGGGTACAGAGTCAAAGTTGACGGTCACTATTTTTTCACGAGAGGCTAAAATCAACAGCCAACTTTGGGCAGGTTTTAAAATGAGAATCTAATAATAAGTCACTAAAAGCGTCATCTATCGGAGGTAATATTAATCGACCCGTTCACTGGACTATCATTGGAAGCTGTTTAAGCCAATACTATGTACTAAACAGGTCATGAATTACTAACGAGGAGCGTTCACTGCACTAGTGCACCATTTCTGACTGGATTACCTTACTGGAACATCATTATGCGGTTTTTGGAATTAAACTTGACAATCCTTAAGTCGAAATGTCAGCCACCATTCATGCATTGACTTCGATATTCATCGGCGGAGGTTCCTTCGGCACCTTTTATTGATCATTTCACTTACTAAATGTTAAAAGAGCAATGTTTGACCGCAGATTACTGGTTTAGTTGATTACTTATAGACTGGGTCTAGAACTGCGGCCCCCTATTACCAAACCAATCCAAGCAAACGACCCTATCCCATTGTTATTACTCTCTATTCAAGAATGAACGCCTGAATCGGTACCAGGACCAACACACCAATGAGCAACCACCTAGCAGACGGGACTGCAGGCTGCATCTGGTAAACCTGTTCTGCACATAAAACTAAAAAAAATGTGATGCAGGCTTTGTAAGTGGTGGCGTGATGGAGGCCACCTTCAAGCGGGCGTCCACGTGCACTGAAGGCCTTATGCAAATAAAGCACTTTTCAGCATTTTATTTAGTGTCAGCGTGTGTGAATTTTGGCAGGAGTTCAAAACGGTAGTCCGGCAAGGCAAGCTTTCGCCGCAATCTGACATCCTCTCCGTGCTTTGATTTTACCTTGGAGATAAGTCTATCAATGGTAACCAGGCAAATTTTGAAGAACCCGAAGATTCAAGCGACCAAACGAAATAGTATTTCATTGGCAGACTCTCTCGCTCACTCTCTCTTTCAATTCCCCCCCCAATCACTTCCGTTCATTGCTTGTTTTTTCCTTCGCTACGCTACCGTAACGTACATTATAGCACTAACCTGGTGATGAACAATCAAAAAGTCCGTTTTTTGACAGTGAGTTCATCAGCAGAACAGCTCAGCTCCCGTTCTTATTTGACATTCCAGATTATCCTTTTTTAAATGCACAGTAGCCATGGCGCCAATATCCAGCTGAATCTTTATTTATAAGCAATACCAATTCTTCAAGGTCATACGTCAGCCAGGTGGGGTCAATCTGAACACAGAAAAGCGTATGCCAATCAACTTGAAGCCTCGGAGGAGAGGCCTTCTGAAGATAAAACAGTAAATTATGCAGAATGAACGCTGTCACAGATGAGAGAGCCCGAAATACCAATATGCGCACCAGTTGATATCACTAGCTGACCACATCGCAGCTTAAGGAAACTGAAGCTTTAAACGTACGCCAGTTAATCAGCTATTGCTCAAATCAAGCACCCTATCAGATAAAACATGGCCTAGAGCTCAGTCAACGGCCGTCGGAGAGATCCAAAGTCGCATGGTAACGACGGTTTGGCGATTGGATCTGTCGAACCGTCTTTAATTCTACAGGTACCAGTCTCTTCTGACCTCTGATTAAAATTTGGATAGCTCAACAGACGCGAAATTCTACGAAATGTGCGAAAAATAATGTACAACATAGAGTAATTTATTGAAAACAGAGATAAAACAGTTCAATGGTTGTTACTACTTGACTGTGCCTCTACGCTCCTCGTCATTACTGAAGTTTTAGCCAGTTGAAGTAGGTTGCGCATGCAATCACAAGATGGCAAAGTGAAAGATAAGATCGCTTGGCCTTCTGTATCACCCAGCAGTGGGTCAGAACGAGAAGCCAGCTTTCTTGTAATGGAGTTACTCATGAGGTTCGACAGATGTCGTACTACTGAGAGTTGTTATTGCAGATTGGATTGACATAAGTTTTGTGGTTATCCAGTCACTCCACCATAATCCCACGGAGTCCAAGTTATCTGGTTAGTTGGTAGACTTCAAAACCAAGATTCTCAGTGCCCATGAGAGACCGACAACCTTGATTTGCCCAAACACCCAAAACTGAATCCATGTCACCCTCGACAAGTTGGCATGAGCTATAAAATTGATTATCAAAATTTTTGGATAGAAACTGCTTAATGCAGAAGACAATTTGGGAAGCATAATTTTCCGTGGGCCAGAATATCTCGGTCGCAGGAACCGGTATTTGTCCAAAAGTATAAGAGAACACCTCCCAGCATGATTAGAAAAGGACCACATGAAGAGCGTTAGCAGCTTTATTCTCGCGCATATGGTAAACACGGATCATCGCGTAGATGCCAGAGAAGCCTTCCAGGTGCTTTACGGGGTTCATTAAAGCTAGGAAAGCGTCTGCTGGCTAAGACAGAAGCGGCTGCAATCAGGTTACGCAAGCCGTTACTGTGCGCACAAAACACTTTCAGGCAGGCGCCACAAGTACCATGACCGAAAGCCACCAATTCAGCCACCCACAGTTTATTAACTGTCCCAACAGGTACTATCCCACTGACGATGATTAGAAGACTGACTGAAATTTTGTTTCCTCCCCCCTTCCCTCTCCAACCCTGACAACCATTCGCTTTATTATACTTGCTCGCATATTTGAATTCGTTACACAGCGATATACATGTAAAAGCCTGACGAGAATTTATCTTAAGCAAATATATGCTCACCAAATTGTTCTGTGGATTTTGCAATGGGAATTTTTGCAAGTCATAAACTGATTACTTTGATTACGTTAAGAAAGTTGCTCTTGCAAAGCAAACTCCAAATCCCTCAGTGTAAACTCAAATTATGCCTTTAAATGATCACATTTTCAGTCGTCTGCGTGAATTACCTTTGGAAAAAACATCTTTGAATAAATACGGGTCTTTAATTGATTTTTATTGCCTTTTTGGTTTATATAAAACTTTGCCTGAAATTAAAATCTACTAAAAATATGGATGAAAGCGACGTTTCGGATTTCCTAAAGACATTTTGCTATCTGCATGGGCTGAACAGAAGCAAATTTTTCCAATGACTGTAAGGTTTTCAAAGTACCAGCCACTCGATACACTTTTACTAGTTCACAATCCAAATACGCCCAACGAGTCTGCAAATTTTACTGGCGAACATTTTCCCCTGTCGACGGTTGTACCTTATTAACCAGATGGAAATATTCGTCACTGTTTTCAGCGATCGATTATTCCAGTCAACTTTATTTGTACCATCAGAAGTGGTTCAATGTTTGAGGGTGATTATAAAACTAGAAGTGTTTGAAGCATTGTTTTCGCTGGTATCATTGTCCAAGCGATAGTAAGTATCCCCTTATGATGGAAACTCTACTCAACATACACAAATTTCTTGCATTGCTTGATGCATAATAAAGTAAATGATAACAATCCGACTGTACGCACACCAAAGAGAGCTGCACCAGACTCCCAACAAGGATAAGAAAGGAACTTTTAAAGAAATAATACACTTACCAGAGTTGAAAGGCTTAAGCTGATGATCTCAGCGGTTGAGGGATCACCGACAGAAAGACTGCGGTCAAAGGTGTAAGTAGTCCTCTTCATGTAAGACAAGGATGAACGAGCTCCAAAAGTAACGGGTGTGACATTCTCCTTTGCAGATATTTCCCTAATAAAAAGGGGAATGCGACAAAACGTTTGGATGAGTTCCTATCCGAAGCACTGCAAACTCAGGAGAGCAAAGTTAGCTGCAACTATTTTTAGCTTAGAACCGACCCTGGGATGATAATAGACTCATTTTTTGCACATAATAGGCTCGAGTGATAGGCGTAGGAAGAAATCAATCTTCAAATGATATATTTGAGTCAACTGTTTGAAATTCAGATTTTAAAGTTACAAAGGAAACAGTCCGAGGTGCGTTAGCATTATTTCTGTTAACCCTGTATGAGACAAAAGTTCGACTCCAATACCGGCAAAAATATGAGTTCCAGGAGACAGTTGGTAGCAAGGAAACATGATGGTTCCCTTACTTTAAGAACTTCTCGAAACAGTCAGCCACATACTCACACCCCTAGGAGTTGAGGTTGCACTCAGACAGGAGACAACCATCAGGCACCAGGTCATGAGACCGAAGTACCCACTGCCACAGCAGCAAACGTCCGGAGTATTTCAGAGGGTCTGATGTCCCTGTTGGTACAAAAACATATGCCATAGAAACTGGAAGTCCACTTCGGACGTGGATGGCCGAGCACACAGCAGTGATGAAGACAAACGACATCAGCTTCCAAGTCACGGTTCATTCGATGAGACCCGACCATACGTCCAAATCCAAAACACTGAGCTCCTGAGGGTGACAACACATTACTCGGTCAAACTACCTCAGATGGGTAGATTGGATGGCTTGGAATAATCCCACGATGTTCTCAGAGAACGTGCAGACTGTCGGAGCATTTTAATCTGATGATAATCCTCAAGAGACGGTGTTTAATAGCTCCACTTTTCGTTCAGCTTCCATGCACACAGTCCAGCATTCAGAGCCAAAGAGAAGGACTGACTGGGTAGATGCACCGTGTCTGTGGATAGTAGTGGTGGTAGACATGTCACGTCGGGTCCACATACACTTCCTAAGGCTTGAAAAACTCCAACAAACAACACAATTTGTGCGAAAATATCATCGTTAATCTGTTTGTTCATTTGGCAGCCGTCAAATCCACAGGTGTTTGAAACTGTCTACTCGTTCAAATTAACAGCCATTAATCCCGGAGTGCCTTCCCTTGTTCAAGAATGCAGCATGAGAAAACTCTGATTTTCCCAACGCTCCTGGATAAGCCAACGGATTTAGCGAACTAAAAGTCACCTATGACACCATGGAATTTGTATCAGCATAGCTTGAATCTAGCCAGACGATATTATCTACGCAGTCGAGTGCACTCAGTCGGCGTTCGGGTGCCAACTCAAAGCCATCAGAACCGTGCAGGGTAATTCCGTGTATCCAGTCAATGGTGTAGTTGAAGAGAATGGGTAACAGAATACAACCTTACCGAACATCATATTGGAGGGTGAACGGTTGGGACTAGAACTCGGGCAGTAGAGTAGCGAAGGTATGCCTTGACAAGGATGAAAATGTTTGCAGACCATCTAATTCTATTATTCACCACAGGGACTCACACTGGACGGAATCGAAGGCAGCAATGAGAGCAATAAAGCAAATAACCATCGGTTGTTGGTAACAAGGATAGAATTCAACACTTTGGCTCAATATGAATGTCTAGTCCGCACACCAATGCCCAGCACTGAACGCAGCAACAATGTCGATGAGGCTTAAGTTCTCGAACCTTCGCTTATCTGCCTTTGTGATGACAGGTGACAAGGACCTCTGAGACCTGTTTCCAGTGTGGATTAAAAACGTCAGTCGAATAAAAATTTTGAGCTGGGATTAATTATATGGTCTCCAGGCAAGACGTGGGAACTGAGTTAAAACTAGGCGTAAGGGGAAGATAGGGCTATATGAATGTTTCTCGGACTTGAGCGCAAGGCCAGTTGTATAACGCGTGGGTCTTTCTATTACCATGTGCTGTCGAATGGGAGAGAGCACATAAGCATTTAAAACAAATCTCTGTTCTAGTAAGTCTTATATCCTTCTTTCCGGCTTCAGTTCATTTTTCCATGTGAAATGTCATAAAAATATTTGTCGTAAAAGCTACGTGATTCATTGCCACTTGGGACTTGGTTATGGTTAGTTCCCACAAGGACCTTGTAATACGAACAGCAGTGGGCAGCAGTGCCAAGATTTTGCTAGCGCTGCGTGGTTATAACCATAAAATCTAAACAATAGACGACGGATGAGTCAAGAGAAGTAAGATCGCTCACTCAGCACTCGCAACTTTGCCATCATGTTAGTCTTACGTAAGTTGCATTGTGAAACCAGTCTAGCTCTGACAGGGGTTAACCGAGGAAGCCGTATTTCGAATTAGGGCAGATAAGGGCCAGAAGTGTCCCTTCTCAGTTGTGTGAAAACATGAACTGCAGAAACACCGATAAAGTTAGGGTATAGGAGAAGTCCCGTGATGGCAGTGTAATCGATGCAAAGCTCACAAAAGCGGCAAAAGGCAGACATACATATGAACTTCTGAGCAGCTCTTATTGACCAATGTACTCAAAATGTACTACCAAGCAGCATTTTTATCACGTCAACTTTCTCGATTGACAGCGTAAGAATAAAGGAGTGTTTAAATTCAATTTGATTGAAAACGGTTTATAGCAGGGTGTATGCGGACGTACTGTTGAGATAAGTAATGCCCCTGCCTGTTCCTAAAAGACGCTAAAGTAGGGTACACGAACCAGCTTTCAGTGCGAAAGTTGCTATTGTGCATGTTAGAGGAAGCCTGGGCAAGGTAGCCCATATTGACGGCGATTTTCTTCGTTTTATTATGACTCACAGAAACAAATACCATACAAGCTTTGCTTGAAAATTCGCAAATTTCGAAAAAAATGCTGTGTTTAAATAGTAACCAGTTCTGTTAGGTAACGACCAATGAATGTGTTTTTCAAACACCATTTGTTAGTCATATATTTTAGTTGATCTGGTAACCTGCGGTTGATCGTAATAACTGGGGAGTCAAATGCTTGCGTTGCAGTGCACAACATGTGCCAAATGGCGTAAAGCTTTGTGAGGATAAATGAAGGAAGAGCCGGCAAACACCACCGAAACTCCAAGGATACGCGCATAGCCATTTCAAAGGCCAGTCATCTCTTAACCGATAGCGTTGCTCGTGTTTGCGCCCTACCCTGGTTGGAGTACGAGCTAGCATCGTGACTCAGCTCTTGTGTCACACAATATGCTGTGCGTTTGGATGGTCAAGCATGGAGTATGAGTAATTATTTGTTTGCGTGCGCTGAATTAGTCAACGAAGTGGCATGATTAATTTCCACCTTCGACCCACAGTCTTCTTTTCCAGGCATAACTTTCTTTAAATCACTTGAGCTGATGGGATCATCAGCAAAACAGCCAGATAAAAATCAGCCATACGCTCGTAAATGAGTTCCTGTTCAATGCTGAAAAATCCGGCTTATACAACTGCTGTTTCGGTGATTACGCCTCCTCATACTTTCTAATAAAACCTTGGACTCACATAGTGGAGAATAGAGTCTTGCCAGTCTGAATTTACCCAAAAAATTATAAGTCTCTTTTACAGGCTGAAAGTATAGCATTTCAGTACATCAGGTCTAAGAGGTATTTATAAGCCTTCGCCCTAAGGGCCTTCAGGATCAGGTCCACAAATCCGCCTCAACCATTGAGGATGAAACCGAACGTCTTACTTCAACAAATCACACTTGGTTGTCTCACTTTTGACACAAATCCACCTACCAGATCACTCGCATATATGTGTAAAATAAGGCAAGACTAAACAGCGGGGCGATAACGGCAAATCAGAAGAGGCAGAATGAAATTGCACCTCCAAATAGCATGATCTTAAGTAACTTTGGACCGAAATAGCCCCTCAGTTAAGAGTTACCAAAAATGAAACCTTCCCCGAGTCATTTGAGATGTCCATTTTCAACTGAACTCATTCACAAAACTGGTACCTATTTAATGAGGAAGAGATTTGATTCAAAGTTACTTAAGGTCATGCTACTTTAAAAGTGAGGCTGGTTTTGCTTTGAAGTGATCGGCTTGTTTCATGCAGGTTTTCTTAGCTTCACAGAATACCCGCAAGCAACTTAGTTTGATAGATATAAGCGTGCAAAAACGAAGGATTTGAAATAGTTACTTCTGACAATCTTTTCATTGTTGTACTGGTCCATGCATTTAAATAATCAAAACTCCAATCCAGGAAGGTTAAAAAATACTGGTTTTTCCCTTGTTTCAGTGTACGGATACTTAAGATTAAGCGGCTGAATCTAACAAATGAGTTAGAGGGAGGAAGCTCCATTTCACCTCTAACCATTTTGTTACTGTTTGCCGGGATGGGAGGAAGAATCATAAGTTGTGACAAGAACCGGCATATCCACTCTATTGGTCGAGATATTTTGATCCTGATCACTTACAGTATTAATTTAAATACTTCGCAGACTTCTAAGTCCCTCATGTAAGCAAAAAGCTCACAAATTCGTTCTGCTTCACCCGATTTCTGGAAAGGACAGATCATTGCTGCTGAATATCGCATATCAATGACATCTTTGCTCTTTGGTGCTAAGTGAAAACCATTAAAATTATCCCACGATTCGTCATTAAGTTGAAAATAATCATTTTTGGTAAGATGGTAAGTTGGGGACTAGTCGAAGAAGTTTTTGAAATTTCAAGAATTTCCAAAAACATACTTTTTACCTAACCAAAACGTAAGTTAAAGTAATGAAGAAAGAACATGTAAGTACTTCATACCAGTAAACGTAGGGTCCAACTTCCTGCAACCGTGGTCTTTGGCCATGTAGTATTTCGTTAGGGTTGGTGATATTGTACATGTAAATTGAAAATTTAGTAAGTGGTCCCGGCGATAACCAACTAGCGTAGGCCAAAGTATCTTCTTTCAGCTTGATTTCCTAGTTTAAAAGAACGAAATACGACAAGGTGAGCAGTGAACTGAGGGCAGGAGGGTTTATCATTTACAGACCATCACTGCCATTTTAATAAAAAACCCAAAGGTGTCGAGTCAACCAGATCAGAATCTGTAAATTTACCATTTTTGAGCAACCAATAGTAATTGTTTGGGCATCTATGACTATACCCGCTAAAGGAAAGGTCATCTAGTATCTAAGCTAGACACAAAAAAACAATTGGCTGGCTTATGTATACTGCTGACAAGGGCTGGTGTGGATGTTTGATAGGAAGCTATCTTCACGATTAGCGACCATATGGAAAGAACGATACCTGTTGTCTATAGGAAGCAAAGTTCTCTCATAGCACCGTAATGCCTCATTAAATTCAACCACTGTGAGCGGAGCATAGCCCTTCGATCACCCAATAAACTGGCTAAGCCGCGACCGACCGGACAACGAGTAAGGGGTATTGGCTGGAGGATAAATGATTGTCTGAACTTGAAAATACACCTCTTCCTTCGCTTATCCGACTTATCCTTTTACGTTTCCAGACTTGTGCCTGATTGGATGTCGTGGCACCACTATGGCTTTTGACCGTTTTTTTATTTGGTCACTTTTCCAGATATCTACCCATTCACGCTTGCGAGTATGGTCATTGTATGATTCAAGACCTCATGATTTTCAACCCGCCAGATCTCGACTAGTCTTAGGTGAGCACCGTGTTTGCCACCCAGCAAGCTAGGAAACGACAGGTGGTTCGCAGTCATTTTAACAGGCAGCTCTGCAGTTCCAATCAACAGTGGCCATCAAAATTGACGTTATTCTCTTTCCTTTGTCATTTCACAGCATTACACATCTCAATCTCACAGAATAATTAAATTTCTGTTTCCCCAGGCATATTTGCCTTAGAGCTCGCATACGGAGAAAAAACAGAGTTGAGTAACCACTGAAAGAATCACTTAATTTGGCATCCACGCATGTGCAGCTTTCAAAAAGTTAGGCTGTATTTTATGTACTATCTGACGGTGCAAATGTATTTGTTCCTCTTAAATGACTACAGTTGAACAAACGGTGGAGCATTTGAGTCCCTTCGGACTTAGTTACTAGTTTGCTCCGAGATAACCTATACGCGGGAGAGAGTACGCAAATTCGATCTCACTGTTGAAACATTTTCTCTATGGCAATATAAACATAGGCGTAAACAACAGGATTTAATGGCGCCCATAAACTTCCCACCCACTTTTCAACTACTGCATATCATTTCTAACGAATAAGGCGTATACAACAAGCCGCGTTTGCTGAGAAAATCAGTGCGAAGTCAATAAAGTTTAATACAATAATACCTTTATAATAGATGAAAAGAGATAACAGAAAAATGCATTTGAAGACGAAAAAGAGCACGCTAATACGTTAAAGGGGTTGCATAAACCGAAGAGCTTTGGGGAAAGCAGAACAAATTCAGTTTGAACATATAGTCTGGCTGTCGACTCCAAATCGAGTTTCTACCCCTGATGTTTCCAAGTAGCACACTGTGTGATTTGTTCGTCCTCGAATAATTTCCCCAAGGGCCTTTTTTGGCTGCAGAGATTGACTACCATCAGGAAGATGCTGAAAGATTTATTGGCGGGGTCTATTGTTACCTGGCCTTAAAAGCCACTGAAATAGGTGTTAAAGTTAGTTCCCTGTCAGTTACACTTTGCGTTCGCCCAATGCTTCCACAGGTGCATGTGAACACAGCTCCAGGTGGCTTGCAACGACCAGGCACGCTTGGTTCCTTGAATTAGAATAGTCATAGTGGGACTGATGAAGATGAGTTGAGCTGCATTGCAAATTACCGAAGAGGTAAATTGCAGCGGTCATTGGATTACATTTAAAAGATCGTCTCCCTTGCTTGTTAGGAGTATTACAAGGGATCTATTTGAAAACTGACTGTGTTGACAAATCTTCTCGAAAATGATGGCTTTAAATGTAATGGCCTAGAGAGCCATGCTCATGTACGGCTGCTTTGGGACAGTTTCGATAAAAAAAACGTTTGTGGCTCTTGGAACTTGGGAGCAGGTGAGGGCGCGCTATTATCCTACTGGCACAAAACTCAAGTCATGTGGATATTGACCTTTCTACGTATTCTTGCGGAGAAATTATCAGCTGAATGAGACAGAAATGACAGTTTGTTGCTTCGTTTTCATTCAACTTTGAATTGATCTTAGGATGCAGGCAATTCCTAATAATAATTAGGTTCTCCTCCTCGTCTGTAATACAAATTGGGATCATATTTATTACTAAATAATTCATTACATCCAGTTTAAATGATAACAATGGGAACCATCATAACCCATTAGACGAAAAAGAAGAGGCCGCTAATTCAAAAAAAGGTTTATGCAAATCGAAGGGCTGAGGATTACCAGGCAAATATAGGGTGGGTATGTGATCCTCTTATTGTTTTCACAAGTCGGGCTTCGCCGAGTAAATTTCCTCTGTCATTCTATTATATAAGACATAATGGATTAAAAAATTGCGGATTTTGCAGTGGTTTTTTTGAACAAGTGCAACCTGCTTCACATTACTTACATTTTATCAGCGTTATGCAGCGATAGGTTGCGGTTAGCAAGTTGTTTAGAAATTTATTGGCGTCATTAAATCAGGCTATTTACGCCTGATTCGGCTCCGGATCTTTAAAAGCAAAGGAAATTGACATGAAGGATACAAGAAACTGCAATTAAGAAAACATCACTCACCTCGCCAATTTTCCATTTAACAATAAAATCGAAGCAAAATATACAGACTAACGCGGAGAGTCCAATAAGTAGAAAAATTATATTCAAGAAGAGGAGAACGTAGGTGAATTTCGGAGAACAGCCTACTGCAGTGCTTTCATATCGGGCAAAACACCTAGAAACGAAAAAATTATTTATTCGGTATTCTTTTAGATACAAATCAACTTTTAGAGTGTTGGATAAAGGAATTTGTATTAATTAAGAAACGATGATTTCAAATTCAAATTTATAACCGATCAAACGTGCTTAGTTTGGAGGTTTTATAAAGTATGGTGGAGTGGCTGACTGGCGGACTGAGAGTCAGGCTGCAATGGCTCCTTCTTAATGTGGCCTTTATGGCACTCCCACTCCGTGGGATCAGAGTCAGGTGGGGTGGTACACCCAGTGGCGGCTCCGGCCGCGCCAGCCACCTGCGCCATCTTCCATCTCCGGTCTTCTTTACTCTGTTTTGACACCGGGCTCAGGTGGGGGAGGAGGTGAGAGTGCGGTAGCTGCAGTGCAAGGCTAAGTCACCACCCTGCACCACTTGGTGTGGAGCATACGGTGGACCTCGTCGAAATCGATGGTCGTACTGTCGATAAAGTACGATAAGAAATGAACTCGCCAAGTGTGAACTCACTGGAAAACTTAGAGTTTGTTCATGCACGTAATGTTGGCAATGCCAAGTTCTTCCGAGATGTTATTAATTGCTCCTGAACTACAAGCTTGAGCCGCCAGAGTTTGTATATTTAGAATAAGTCTCCATGGTTAGAAATGTTTTTGGAATTTGTGGTATTTGATTAACAGCGTATGTCATCCAAATGTACTTTCTTCTGACATAAAACCAGCAATGCAAATCTATCAGGAGTTGACGGAATAAAGTAGCTAAAATGCTTTTCCAGATTCAGCCACATAAACGGTTGGGATGCCTTTTACTTTCAGCATTTAAGGACATAATGATGAAGAGAACAGGTATAGACAACGTCGAAATAATTTGCTCGACAAACGGGCTCTGCTGATCCAAGCCCAGCGCTGGAGCTCCATCACCTACGCCATCATGGATTTAACGTGCCTAATGCAGTCTTTGTGGCACAGCTCAAGTGCATTTGAAGGAAAAACCCCACTTTCTGCACTTTGATCATCACGTGACTTTCCGGACTTTATAAAGCAAATACGCACTTAGTTCGCGTTCTTTACTTAACCGGCATTGAATGCTTGTCTGCCTGAGGCAACGGACTACGTTTCTTGCTTTAGCAAACTCCATTTCGTCTTACAAGTCACCTGAAATACCAAGGCAAAGACTTTTTAAAATAAAACCAGTGAGAATTGTTAAACCTTTGGGGAGCTGTCGTTCATCAATCTGGTCACGGCACTTACTCGTCACATTATGCCTAGGTTCTTACTAAGGAGCCACCGAAAGCCTCGCAGAGTGACCAGGAATAGATGTTAAAAAGTAACAGAGAGGACTGGAAGGGACATTTCTGACTTATCTAGCCATCGTCAACCATCCTTAACCATCCCCCAATTTGTGAGATCTACTTGAACCTCTTGGTCGGTCATTTAAATACTGTCATTGCTATGGGAGCTGCAACACTTATTTTCGTCAACAGGTTCACTGAAAGCTGCAAAATACAGAGGGCCAGGAATGGTTTAACGACCTCAGCAACTGGCAATTAACTATTATACAACCTTACTAACGAACACAATCGGTAGGTAGCTGTGTGATATGGGAACGGCGGCAATAGGGTAGAACAATTTTAATGCAAGAAAAAGGAGGCAGCGTGTTGCTAATAAAAAGAAATTTATAGGTGATCTTCATTGTTTGAGTGAGCTGGTTTTTCAGTACTGAATTAGACCGTATTACATACCTATCTATCCACGCCGACCTGCACGCCAACCTAACTCTAAGCATAACCCTAAACCTAACCTCTAAACCTATTAATTGGGTGTTATGCTGGTTAGTGGGATCACACAAGCATTCGTTGCCCTGGAAAGATTAAGTCAAGAAACTTTCAAAATATGGCTGAACTGAATAGTAGATGGCACATTTTGTAACTAGCAGAATAATCTCGTACAATCGGCGTCAAAACATGATGAAAAAGTGAGGCTTACCCACAAAAACGAAGTATATACGAGGATTTTCGCTTCATCTGGATATGAGCATCTTGCAGTCCGGAACGGCTGAAGGTTAATCCATTTGGCAAATGAAAAATCGAAGCTGCTTTTAAGGTAAAATTTAAGCTATCAGGAAATTTATTTGTCCTCAGTGCAATACGAAGTATTTCTACTATGCTGACTTTTACTGTCGTGACTAAGTGCACAGATTAACTTTCTGGACTGTGCTCTAAAACTGTGCTTCTAAAATTGTTTGTGGACACGAATAAGCACCATCGTTTTCTGGCCAACCAATGAAGTTCGACTTCGCGTAAATACTGGTCGCCAACACACTACGTGCTCTACGCGCACGCATTGGCGTGCACATCAATGCCTGAAACTCTATTGGTTAGAAAACGCGATTTCCCGTTCGAGTAATAGTAAATTGAAGTTGTAGCGGTCGAGAATGTCAAAGATAGCACACACTGTGAAGTATATCACTAGGACAATCTGTAGCCATATAACGTCGGCAGAATCGTTACACACTTCATCATGCACACATGTATAGATAGCAGGAGAGAATAAGTTTATAACGTAAGGTATCTATGTTAACAGTAACAAATTGTAGATAGTAAAAGAGAAATATAAAGATACAAGCGAATACTGGGGACTTATACAATCAAATCGCTTGGAGTGGGAGGTGGTCACGAATGATCAGTTAGATACCGGAGGGGAGTGCAGTGCTGTTCGCAAATGCGGGTGAGGGTCGTGGAGATGCTGACGGTCATGGACTTTCGAGACGGTACGACGGCAGTAACGAGGGGAGATGTCAGCGGTAGGGAAAGAAGGAACACCGGCCATCTTCACAGACCATCGATCACACCATTCCCATCCAGGACCCGCGCAAAAAGTGTTCCCAGTTCATTCAAACAATTCTGTCGGAACTGTGGTTCGTTACAAAGTTTCACTTCAATAAGGCAATTCGGTTCACCATGTGCGGTGTTTAGTAAACTATTGGGCCGCAAACTATGAAATTTTCTGTGAGGCATAGGTTCAACACTGACAGCTGTTTACTTCACGTTGGCCTCATATTTTGACGCTAATTTTTTTGCTGGAAAGCCGCCGTACACACCTTTCCTCGTTAGAAATCACTTTGCATTTTACGAAATATTTAAAGCCTTGTTTACTATCCATACTTAAAGATTGACAATTCAGAAATTCATGCAATCATGAAATATAAGTTCTTACGTGACAAGAAAGCATTGCAGACAGTGCGAAATATTCATAGTGGATTTTGATTGAGTATTTTTTAACATCGAATAGAACCAAATTGGTCTGCCAAAATTATAACTTTGACTTCATGAATGAACCACGCTGGCCGCCAGAGTCAAAGGTGGATCCGAACGAACTTAAAGTCGCAGTTGGGTCAGACCTATCTTAAAGTGCACATGAATCATCAGCAATGTTCCACGTTCACAAGCAACCAATCCTAACTAAATTAGCTGAAGTCAGGAAAGGGAAAAAAGTTGGATAGGCAGGTTGTATATGAACTGAAGGAAAAACAGAAACAAAAAGGTTTGAAAGCTTGCAGAATATTACTTACTCGTCACAAAAAGGTTTCATTTTTGAAGTAAATTGTAACGTGGTTCCAATACGATAATCAGAAACGTTCAATGAAATTAATGGACAAGGATAAGCCACCAACATGCAGTATTTATTGACAGAAGCTGAAAGGGAGTGTTTGTTGGTCTGATGCGGGTGTGGTCCATTATGATTTCTTGAAACCTAGCTTATCGGTCCTAGCAGAAGTTAATAACAACCACCTGGGCTACACGGTTAAGCAACTAGCCGAAAAACAACCTCGATTGATCAATTGATCACCTCCACATCACACTAATGATAGCGGCAAAATTGCAGGAATTGAAGTTACAAGTTCTCCCTGATCCATCATATTCATTAGATCTTGTCCAAACTGTCTACCATTTCGTCCGGAATTCGGATAAATTTTTCAGTGGAAAACCATTAAAAAAACAGACAAAACTGTTAAATGTGCCCTTTAATATTTCATACATTCTCTATTCCTAGGCTTTTAAAGAGTGAACAAGCTACCACTGAAATAGGAATAGTGTGTTGACAATATCAGTGCATACGCAATTGAAAAAAACTATTCGTTGCATTTATAAAACACTAGCAACATATTTTTTTATAACATTCCTACATGACGCTCAATACATTCAGGATGACTCCTAAGACCCTTAGAGCCGGATTTTATGAGTAAAATAAGTATTTTCGGAACAGCTTTTGACCGCGTTTGCCTCACAAAAACAAAAAAGGTGATTTCCAGTTGCTGACAAACGCAATAATTTGTTTATCTTTTGGTCCAAGAGTTTGAATTTTCGAGCTTTTTCATTTCTTTAGATATTAATTTTTAACTTGGAGCAAATCAGCTTATTCAGGGTCTGTATGCACAGACCTAAATTCGATATAAATATGTGGGCCAAAGTTCATCTGCCACAGTAAAATAGCCACTTCATATTCATAAGTTAACAACAGGCAGCCAAAAGTAAAACTTCAGTCTACATATTCGTATACAATTTCGGTCAGTGCCTATAGACCATGAATAAAATGATTTGCTCCAAGTTGCATAGTAATTCCTAACGAAATTAAAATGCTGATATTTCAAAACTTGACTATCTATCAGAAAGTACACAGGGAATGCTGGGGGATCCACTGTTGAGCGGAACCCCTCGCAGTTGTGCCATGCAGCGGCAGAAAGCCGGTGAAATATGGGTCTGGGCTTTTAGCTAGTAACTGCGCTGCCAACATGGTAAATAATTTTGTAACTTCGGGTTCTGTTCGATTAACTGTAGGCAAAGCTTGTAAAATGGTGATAAATTGTAAAACGAGTGCCTGACTGCCCGCAAATTTGACCAAAACGCGTGGTTGATGTTGGCGCTCATGCCTAAACCTGCTCAAATACCTTTCAGGTTTGTATAGTATTGCCTCTTTCAAAAATGGTTTTGATTACTGAGAAATTAAGTTGACCTACATGTCGCACACTAAGCGTAGACAAGATTTGTTCGCTAACTTTACATTCTACTGCTCTCTCAACGAACAATTTATTTGTTCGGCAAAAACGGGCTTGATTGCCTCAGAGCAAGTGAGTAAGACCGAATATGTTCCCGCACACATTAGAATGAAGAGTGATGTTTGGATTAATGAAGAAAGAAATTAGTGAAGGCAGAAATACAAGACGTCTCCGATTCGAGCACTGTTCACCAAAGATGAAATTGTATCTGCAAAACGCAATAGAATAGTGTACCTGATTAATGTCGTTTCTGAGATCACTACTTCACCAGCCATATTTAACTACTTAAGTGTGCTTTTTGGTAAGTAATACGCTTGTTTTATCTAGAATTGATTGAATCTGGCATTTTCCTACCATCAACTGTTTGCCTAAATTACTACCCCTTAATTACCTGTGAATTACTTATTTCGGAAAAAAACAATCCAATCTTCCGACAGGGAGTAAGCACTCACTGGCACGGTTCTGAATAAAGTTTGGCTATCCGAACACTTCATTAGCCAGCGCACAGCCAGGGATTACAGTGTCAGTTTTTTAGACCGAAGCCACGTCCCTCTTTTAACCCTCTGATCCCAAACTGAAAATGGTCTCTCAAGGAGACATTTGCATGCAGCATTCCTTAATATTTTAAGTAAGCTGCACAGAAGGTTTTCATTAAGGTCTGTTTTTTCCCACTTGCAGACAACGGATAAGATTCTCCAGGCCATAACTAGTTTCCTTCAGACATGCTTATCAGAGCTAAAATATTCAGGCTAAACGGTTATGCAAAGTTCTTTTGCTTGATTAAAAACTATTATTTTGAGCAAGAAAACATTCTGCTTTCATAATGAAAATAGCGTGACTGGCTAGAGGACTGAGAGTTAGGCGGTAATCTTCTGCATCCATCCCGACAACGAGGCCAAGTGAGCAAAGGAGGAGAGCGTAGAGAAGAGGCAGCACATTTAAGCAAATTGCGTCCAAAATGCTGAGCGGCACACAATAAGCACGGTAAGTTATTATACTTAAAAGGAAACATTATTTGGGCAAGGTACTAAACGTTATTTTGTAAATATTCAATGCTGGTTGCAGTGCAGTAAATATGCGAAAATGTTAAAATTCAAACTTGCCTGAAGAAAATTGACATTGCTAAGTCATTGCTGCCAATAAGCCGTCACTGTGGGCTTAGATCTCGTTCGGATTGGTTGTCGACCTTTCCATTTTACTGGAGGCTGTTTTTTTCATGGCGTCCAATTCGATGTGTCGAGTAATCCACGATTCATCGGAGTTTATGACCTCAACTAATTGTCAGCCTTACTTAGATGGACAGAGGCCAACGATGTGAAATTTGTTCTAGGCAAGTTTTTTTCCAGTTTCCAGAATATGTATGGAAATTTGGGACAAGTGATCTTGCGTTTTTACTGTCAACGAATGCACGTGTATGTGTGTGGGGCTGATTTTTTTACCACAGTACATGGCAGTGCAGGTATCGCATCGAATCTTATGAATGTACCATAATTTGGTGCTTTCAAATATAAGGGTCGCCCATCTTTGGTTTCCCAGCTGAGGGCACTATGCAAAAAGAAGAAACTACGGACTTAATAGTAGTTAAACCCCAAGTGCTGATACAGTATGTAAATGACACCTTTGGTATTAAGAAATATTGCTAGAAAGTAAGCAGCACCATAAATAGCCATGTTCAAAAAAGAAGTTGACAGCAAACTCGCGTTTCTTAATGTCTTAGTACAGTGGAAATCTGACGGGGCATTTAACATATCGGTATACAGCAAAGATGTTCATGCAGAAATTGTCAACAATGGATTACGGTGTCTAGTCTACGGAATCGACCAAAAACTCACTGACCTGACAACGAAATCTGCCAAAGAGACCCTAATTATTTATTTAAACTGTTTTCCACAAATGGGTACTTTAGGACCTTTGCGAGTCACTGCATGAGAGGAGAGAAGTTTAAAGAAAGAGGTAGTGACCTAGATTTTTCCTATTAGGCGATCAACCGAAAATATGATGAACATTTCATTCCATTGAAATCGTGTCCAAGCTCTTTGAAAGAAAACCGAGGAAGCTCAAAAATCTAAAGCTATGACTGTACTACACACCAAAGATTGTATACTCTATGGATACGGTAAGTTGTTTGGATAAAAAGTAAGCGTGCATGATTCCATACGACATTCAAACTGCGGTGTATTGCAGTTAAAGGGGAAAAAGCAGTCCCTATGATCATACAGGAACATCTATCAGCAGTAAGGAGAGGAGATCACTTTTCCGAGTTTCCATGCATATGCTGGGGGCACAAATTTGCCTGAGACAAAAGCCACATCTTTTGCCTCCGTTCGTCTAAGAAAGTGGGACAATTTATGGAGGCAATACACGCGAAAGACCTGTGCATTAAGTGACACATCGTATTGGACGCTGTGGAAAACAGCCTCAAGGAAAAAGGTAAAAGTCGACAACCAATCCGAACGAGATCTCAGCCCACAGCAACGACCTTTTCACAGGAATGACTCCAATCAATCGATTTTTGCACGTAAGTTTGAAATTTTAACAGTTTCGTACATTAAATGCACGTCTGACGATGACGACGACCTGGTGAACATGGATCAAAAAGTTGCAAAACAGAACTCGCTTAATTTCCCTAAATGCTTATTCTCGACAAAAATATACGCATGGGTCTTCGAACTTTCTAAATTGAGCTGCAGCGATTAAAGTCAGCTGGTTGATGACGGCCGATAAGCCGAAAATGACCATTCTACTTATTTTTTTTTCTTTGTGTGTATTAGATTATCTGCATGCCTACCTAGTCACCATACGACTGTCTGCGAGGGCTCTAGATAGTGTCTTAAGACACACAAGGACGAACTTGTCTCATAACATGAGCAGTGAGCCTATAGGTATCGTAATATGAAATTGAAATAAGTTCTCTGGGAACGAAATAAGTTGCTTTTACGTGCATTGTTGAATCTGCTACCCCAGCCCGTCCTCAAACGAATGGGGAAAGTAGGAAAATACAGTTCACTTTAAACTAATAGGCGTCAACTTAACTTGCTTTATAATGACGTTGAGAAATTTTGTGTGGCATCCAAATTTATATGCCTATTAAGAAGTGCTTTATCTCCAGATCTTTAATAAAAAAGCCATGGTTTTCCTGGCAAAGCTGATCACAGCGGTTAGTATTGGGTAAGTACAATAATTCGCAAAAGACTTGCGCTGTTATCTGCCAGCTACTCACTCGATTTTAAAAATTCTAGCACTAACGATTAAGCAGTCTATTTATATTTGGCCATATCTTGATAGCTTAACCATTACAATACCTACTTATTTGCAAAAACGTTAGGAGTCACTGCAAATATCCATAAACGACTTACAGTGAAAGAAGAGGAAACCACCCGCACGAGGGAGTACGTTTCACGTGAATCTTCTGGATTTTTTAATCGTCAGGACTCAGAGGAAAAATGTTTGTCAGTCTACAAATTGGTAAAATCAGAGAGTAATAATTATATCAGGGTAGATAGTGAGCTAATTGTAACCAGAAGGCAGAGAGAATTGGTTTTTTTTGTGGGTTGGAGAAATAACTCACGGAAAAGTTATCAACCTCACAAACTGACAGTTTTTTCGCAGACGTCTAGTTAACCGTCTCCCAAAATTTTACAGTTAGATATATACATAGGTGCAAAGTATATTCAGGGAAGCATGTGCTAGTTGCAGCTCTCTAGGTCTCCGAACACTCACCAACAGAAGGCATTAGGCTCATTTTTGAAAACAAACATCTAGCAGTTCGCTGATGCACACAACATAAAAAGGCAGATGTATAAATTCATTTGCCAGCTATAGCCAAGTCACCACGCACGATGAATGAAAATATTCTAAAAAATTGAAAAATATAGAAGCCCGTGATATAAACAAAATGGTGTAAATCCACATGCAACACATAAATTACCGACGATAAAATATTTGGTAGAAGTTAGTCACTAGGACTGGCTGAATGAAAGACTGATGCCTCTCAGTACTTCTTTGATTATTGGACACCAATATTGCGATTATAATTATGCATCGTGGGTAAACGAAAATTCATAACTCTTTCTTAATGCAAACAGTCTTCGGATATAAGGATGAATAGTTGTCAAATAATAAGTTAGAACGAGTCGCAGAAGTTGATTGAAAGAGTCGGGAACTCCCTTTAATATATTAAAAAATAACATCCCATTGCCAACTAAAGAGATGGAGTTTAATTTCCAGCACTCATCTATGCTAAGCTCATTAGTATTTATCGATCAAAGTAACGAGCTTATTTATGCACTTTTCAGGGGATAATTGGGTTGGAACTCTGAGATTTATGGCATTTAAATGCAAAATAAGGAGACCTGGGTCTCTCCTATTTAATGGGACTTCGCTATTCCTGATAAATATTGAAGTACTTTATTCATTGTTGCGTGGTGTACTCTAGGTTTTTTTTCTACGAGGTATGCAAAAGAAGGCAACTTGCATTCTTAGCGAAAATGAAAGTGCTGCGGAGCCCTAGCATTTAGTTCCTCCCCTTACATACAAACTATATACTTCATACTAATGATACGCTACGCAGTTTTACGTATGTGCAAGAATCCAAAATGTATAAGTTAACAATGGCACGACGGTAGAATTACCTTACACTGACTTTTAAGTTCCTGGGATTCCCCTTGATTTACGTTTTTGTAAATTATAAACGAAAAGTAAAATGTGAATAAAACACATGCACATATTTCTCGTAAAACACATGAATACTACATAACTCCAAACAGGCGTCTGGCACACAAGAGATTTTGAGCAATTTCAGTGCTTTTAGCATCAGTTGCAGACAAAATGTGCTACCTCAGGCTGAGCGACCACTTGTGCCCAGTACCGCTGAACGCAAAAGGCCTCACGTTCATGTGCTTGCACTTATAGTATATGAGAATGCGAACCAAAGTTCGCATTTAACCGGTCTTCTGAACAGACCACACATGGACTCGGCGTTGGAGATTTTGCAGGAGAGCAAAAGTCCACCGAATGAAGAACCGCCCAAGTGTGCTTCCTGTTGACAATAAACTATGAGTGGCATTGGTGCCACAAGGTTACCGAGTGAACAAGTGCAATAACATGTGGTTCCATGCAAAGGTAGCCCGCAGTCAAATTCTAGCAGTTTCATTAATTATTTGTTTTGAATTTTTAATAAACATTTAAATTCCTTTCACATAAATGGACTGTTTGAGTGAACTATTAGAATCCCTATCAATATCAAGTGTATGGATTTAAAGGGAATTAGTTTCAGTGACTTGAGAAGAGAAGTAATTTAAAACGAAATCAAAAAAATTTAGGTTTGAAATAGCAGATTTAAATTAAAAATAGCTCAAAAACTGTAGTTTCGCATGAAACTGGAAATGATAAGTCTTGAATGATGGTTGGCAGTGCATTAAATTCTAGGGTTGCAGCTTTTAACGGGAAACAACGCTGACCCTAAACTGAATCGTAACCTTTACCTTAACCCCAACACTTACCTTACCTCTGGCTCCCATTGCAATACATCGTTAAGCAACACGTAATTAGGAGTTAAACTGGACTCATGTGCTACAGTCATATTATTTCACGATAAGCAACAACTGTAGAACAAATTAAAGGACTATTCTTATTGATATTAGTACTGCTCATGCGCAAACAATATTTTTCGATCGATTAATGTGCCCGTAGATAGCAAATAGGGTCTTTCAGGCAAAGGTTATTTGCATTTTGAATGAATTACCATAGGCGCAGTTCCGAATGGAATTTGTTTTCCACGCCCCTCAGGTGATCTATCCACTTTTTACGTTATTAATGGATTTCAGACAACGTTTTGAGCAGATTTGCGTGAAGTTCAACTGTACTATTGTTTTAGAATCATCCGAATACTGTGAAAATAGGTATCTTACACTCTCAGAAGCGATAAGCGTTTGACATGCATGTAAAACGTATACGCGATGTAGTGTTACCCTGTCATAACTTCAGGAAGAGACGACAGTTCCAAAGTTGAATTAAAACAGGCACTCGAAATATTTAGACGAAAACTGTACGTGCCAAAGCCCTAGTCGGTTTATTGTTCCGCTTCACCCCTGAAACTAGGTTCTACCTAGGTAATATAGGTAATAATAATAGGTAATATAATAATAGGTAATATAATAGGTAATATAATAATAGGTTATATAGGTAATATAGGTAACTGCCTTGCTTAGCTATGAATAGCTATGAGTTATATCGAATAAATCAGGTGTAGGAAAGCCCAGCATTTCTAAATGGCTGTCCTACAAACGTCGAGTCTTAACAAAGCCCTGTGAAACTTAACTCGAGAATTCAATTGAGCTTCTGGACAAATTACGAGGATTCAAAATAACAACGCATTATATAAGGGTATCCTTCAACGCCATCTCATCCTTTCTGTCCATACGATAAATCAAGGAAATGCAAGGAAAGAACACCTTCAGTCCTTCGACTGGGTGTTCTTGCAGCTGTTTTGCCTAAACTGTTAGCCCTAAATTTGGGAAAAAAATTTTGTTTCGCACAAGAATACTATCAAAAGCTCCGATTAGTTCACTCATTTCTGGACATCAGGCTGAAGTCACGATACAGAAATTCAAGACCACGACGCTATTAGTAATAAGTCTTACATTGAGGGTACGCCATGTAGACGACACCCTGTCTTATTAAGTAAAAACTACCAAAAGTCACTTTTAAGCTTGAAAAAGATGTTGACAGTAAACAACCGTTTCTCGACGTCCTAGAACAGTGAAAGACTGACGGCATATTTCACATACACAAGCTTAGACAGAAGTTGTCCTAAACTAAGAGAGCACCGAACCATTTAATAGCCTACTTAACCAAACAACGACACTGCTCTGAGAAGGAATGGTATCAAATAAAACTTACTTGCTTAGTGAATCCATTATCCAAAAATGGCTACTATGAAGATTTTGTAAGACAGTGACAGAAACTAGGTTGTTCCGATCAGGTGTCCAAACCAAAAAAAGCTGGTGGCCACTTCCTTACCTTTAAAATGTTCGAAATAGATGAAAGACACCTAAGGAAGCACCAAAGGCATGTGAAGCGCAAACCGACGACTACGCTACGCAACCAGCTTGTACATCCAAAACAGAGGACTGGTTATCTGGATAACGAGTTGTCTGCAAGATTCAATGCCACGCCTGCAATCTACTGTACTGTGGTTGAACTGGAAAACCAAACACCACACGCATACACTGAATACTAATCGGCCATAAAGAGACGAGACCACTTCTCCCATGTCGCCATGCATAAGTTGAAAAGAAGACACAAATTTGCTTGGGATAAAATGCGCATTATTTGGTGTCTGGCATATACGAAAGACCGATAATTTTTGGAGGCCGCACACTTCGATCTCTCGTCCATTAATCGGAACATCGAAGTATATCCCATGTACAACAATAGGTAAAAGGAAAAAAGGTGATAGCCAATCGGAACAGGACATTGGCGAACAGCACCGACCTATTGGCAAGAATGACTAACGGATATAGATTTTTCCAGGCATTTTCAAAGGTTAGTTGTTTTTGAACACTTACTGCATGTCTGATGATGGCCTGGGGAACCAGCGTCAAAAACTTGCGAAATAAAGTTTGTCGGATTTCCCATAGGTCTTATTTTCTTAAAATATGAAAAGGTAGCATCACTGTTACATTACGTTGTATAAAACTTTCAGTTTTTTGCTTTTACTTACAGGAAAAGTAACTACACGATTCTAATGGGGATGCGCAGTGACATCCACGTCTCCTTGGCTGGCAGCGATAAGCGTCCAATTTTTAACAGCTTTAAGAAATACATTAGAGGGCCATTACGCCTCTGGTGGGAATTGTGCGTTTAACATAGTAAGAGGCTGTAAACTAAGCTCGCGCTTGGTTTTCATTAGAACGTCGTGGTCTTCCTCCCAACTTTATCAGATCTATTTGTATTATATAATAACTACCACTTACTTTTCTTACAAGACTGCTAATACAGTGAGTAGGCTCGAGACTTCTATCGTCGAAAGCTTGACAAATAGGAAGTGGAACTATGGAAATATTCATTTGCTTACTATTTCACAAAAAGTTTTCACCAGATCACTATATTCAACTTGGAGTGGAAAGTGGAGACGTCATCGCAGTTGCAGCGTTCGCGAGAGTTTGCATGAAATGGCCGCAGGCTAAATTCTGAGAACATTATGTCGACTAATGCGCAAAATTTCTGTCGCGCGTCATTGAAGCAAAAAAGATGCATCGATTAGCATTAGTGAATTTTTACCTCCATGTACTGACTCACTTGAAGAGATCTTATGTGCGAATTCAAGCGTCCCGAGAGATGAAGTGCACAGTATGCCTACTTACGTGAAATAGACATGCAGTTGGACATGAGCAGTTGCATTGGGCATACCGGCAATGGCGAAATGGATCACGTGCTTGCTGCTCTACAGAGCTACACACATTGTTACACATTGTGACGCGTGCTGTTGTGTGGATCGAGGTAGGCTGAGGAGAGCTACAGTGTAGTGTTTCATTGAAGATTTGCGCGGAGGGGCATATGAACGACTAGAATCATGCAATGACTAAATATTCCTGGATAGTGTGAGGAGTTGAGGCCCTGTGACAGACGGCTGCTGATGTTCCCAACATCGGTTCGCCCACCTCACTGCTATGCCTTCCCGAATGAATGAAAAGGTCAATGCGTACTGTGAAGACGGGTTAGTATTAAGTCCCACATTCTGACGAAAGTATCCCTAGTGGTAATGATTTGTGGCCGATAGGACTGTCCTCGCTAATGTTGCCAGTGGAACCGAGAGTGTTAATGGTTTCAGAGATAAGGATCTGGTCTGCTCTGGTTTGTTGATCACGAGCGTGGTCCTCGCCGGCCTCCTGATTGATTAGAGGGTGGTTAGGAGAAAGCTTCAATGTATCGTTGATATGACGCTTTTGTCCACCTCTTCCGTAAAAATGGAGGAGAACTAACCTGGTGTCTACGGAAGCATTCATACAGCTCTTGAAGTTGCTATTACAGTTTGACTGTGCATCATATAGTTAGCCGCACCATTCCCTTGAAACTTTAGTATCCATGGACTTTCTCTTTGGTATCGTATTGATCCTTGAATAGTATTGGCTTATTTAGAATGCCTTCGGTGGCAAATATGCCAGTAATAGCAACACATTGTTCTTTATTCGCGTTGGAGACACCAGGAAAGCATAGAAAGCTGCTGATTCCTTGTTCTTGTTTATCACGACCACTTTCTGGGTTTCAAGATGAAATTTTCTTCTTCAGACAGAAAAATCATAAAACAAAACTGTGAGTAACCAATCAGTTAGATATACCTTAACTTCCGAACGGCCTGGGGACAAGTCGAGATGTCCCGAATTGAGTGACCGATAAATTTGCTCAGCTATTACGTACCGATGGCTTTCAACCGAAATGCCTACCCAGACGTCCTTTACAGCCACTATATCAGAAGAGGGAAGAGGAAACATAAATCAATGGCCCGTAGAACAAGACAAGTTTTTAATTTCTCAGCTGATACCAACCGTGCTGAAACGGGTTACACATTCGACTCTATGTTAAGTTAAAAGCTCAATTGAATTCCCATAAAGCGTCCACATTTGCTGAATTTAGGAGGAACAACGTACTGGAAGTTAGGGTTATTATTAAGGAAACGAATAACCATAAGCGCAGCAAAGGCGACAAGGGAATTCTCCTATATATGCTAAGGTTTGGTGAAAAGGCACTCCTCAAAATAGTTACTCGATTTCAATAACTAAAGTGGCTATTTGATTCCTATGAAAATAAGTCTAATTCTAAAGAGATAATTAACATTTTATCCCTTCTATTCTTACGGAAATCCGTTTTGCCTCTTTTTGAGTTAAGCAAAGTTCCAGGCCGCAGTTTCTTGCCGCAAGAAACTCCGTCTTATTTGGTAATAAATCGAGGCATGAAAAAGTTAATCTCTAGTGCAAGTGTGACCCACTTGGTTGACAGCGGCCACCGGTCATTCCGCGTTATCTTAAAGTGCCGGCTAGACATTCCAAGGTCCTGCGACAGCGGATCCTTGCGATGGCAAAGGCAGTGGCCATAGGGCTAGCCAACCCATGCTTGTGCTTGTATAAAGCATTCATAGTGGCCCTAAGGTTTTCTTGGCCGAAAGCGAATTCAGCATGCGTGGTCATACCTGCCACGTAGAGAATTGTCAGACGCCTCCCTCCCTCCCCCTGTTTACATCTTCCCCTTACTCCCAACCCCCATCTCGCCTAAGCCCCTTACAGAACTTGACGCGTGAACGCCCTCAACCCTTTCCCCCACATTTACTGTTTATTGGTGGTTTAAACTCTTGCAACCCTTCCCTCCCCTATATTATTGTACAGGCCCGATAATGAATAATCGAAAACGTACGTTCGCCAGCAATTACTTCTTGAATATTAGATTATAGTTGAAGTATGGTGCTAGTTGCTGCATTAATGCAGTATCCAGTCCGAAAACAAACGTATCCAGTTCAGATATTAGCCCTTGCCGAGCTATATTTTACACCGGTGCCTAAACTAACATCAAACAAATTACAGCCTCACTGAATTCATAAGAACTCGGGTTGGAACGGTTAATTACTTGAAACATAAGGTAATTCGCTTTACCGCCATGAGGTTATACACTTCTTTCTCATCTTCCGCAAGTAAATTTTGACACAACTAACAGTGTCGGCTAATTAGCATATCGGATGGCACTATGTAGTACAACAGAGTACCCCTAAAAATATGTCCTTTCTTCATACTAGAGAGAAATCCCTTTTTCCAGCCTGTATTAATCATTAGCGTTCAACTGAACCAATTTAAAAGACCAGTTGGCGAAAAAACGCGTGTTTTCGATAAGTTATCGTCGGGCCAGTACAGTTATATGAAACGTGGGATTGGTGTACAGGTTTAACCACGTGCAGTCAATAAGTTTTATCTGCTCATAAAAGTGTAGTGCGTAAGTTGGGTGAAGAGTGGAAGGGTGATAGCACAGTTTGGTAGGCGGTAGTGAGAATTTGATGGAGCCTCTTTAACAGCAAACCCTATCTACTATGTTCTTGGTGAAAAAGGGATAGACGAACTTTTTCGGTAGACACCCTCGTCGAGAAATGCAAATAGATCCATGCTATTCTTGGCGGACGTTTCGCAGAGCTTGGTCGACTCACCATTGACAGAGCGTTAACTGAAGTTCATCAAAGAAAACCGGAAGTGGTGTGCCATGACCTGGTTGTCGGCCTTGGGCAAATTAATTGTTGGAGTTGCGATGCAGAAAATCAGTTGACGTGCATACACGTGCTTTTGATAAAATTTCATCGGGCCACTACATGTATATGGGAAATGGGGTACGATTTAAAGCATGCAATCAATAGTGCTGGTGTTAATGGGGGTGTGTGAATCGCTGAAAGGGTAATAACTGACGGTATGTTAGGCGCCAGTGAGCGTTTGGAAGTGTCGTTTAAAGGAAGGAAAGAGATGGCGTGAGGGAGTGGATGCAGTTAAGCGACCATCGGTCATGCTAAGCGTGGAGCTGGCAAGAGGTTCTTTTGTGTGCATAAGACCGGTCTTCTTAACTTAAAAGTGGTCGCTTCTGCTGTTGCTAGGAGATTCTAACCCATTGACTAGGGTAATTTGATCAGACATTATAAATCACATGGAATATTCTTTGGGGTCCATACCATGTCTGGAACCAATACTGTGTCCGAGAATAGCGCTGTTTATGCTCTTAACTTTGCCTTTCCTCAGCCATACCGAGAGGTTTTCCCTAATTGTTTGGGATAGGTGCCGACTCGTGCGACCAAGCGACCCTGCTTTATACAAAGCAGGTTAATGTAGGTTATCACCTTAGACACCTCCATGTGCATTTAACTCATTTATTTGCTCATGTGTAGCATATTATATTTGTCGAACGAGTCGACTGTGGCCATCAACATAGATTATGCGCATGGTTTATGTAATTGGTTAACTTTTTTAGTTTGAGTTTAGGTCATTGTAGGGAAACCATCAATACGGGATAGAGGCGTTTAGGTTACTGTCGAACTTATTGTAAACATCTGGAACTAGAGTTTTGATAAGTTATTGAGAGATGCAATGACTAATTATGAATGGCATATGCAGCTGGCGCAAGAGAGTACGGAATTCGGAAATAGATATTTAAACAGTCATTATCTTTGCCAGCAGCGCTTAATAGCTCATCACTATTCAACACACTGCGAATGATTACGAGCTGCTAGAATAAGTAACTTCTCTCCTATTGCGTCTAGCAATGCATTTGTCGATTCCTAAAGTCAAATACGCACACACACACACAGCAGATGCTTGCTCGACAGTTGCCCCAACAGCAGTACGGCAGTGAAAGAGAACAGGATCGAACATGCGAAAATGTCGTTAAAACCTGCAAGTTATTGTTAATGAAAAGCTGTGTGTATATATGGCATCCCGTTCCGGTTGACTATATTTCTGTCCAATCTACTTAAAGAGAAATTTCTAGAAGCACCGAGCAACCCCTTGCGGAAATGGACCAATCTGATCTAATGGGTGCATTGTGGCCAAAGCCACTGCAGGACGCTGTCGGGAGCAAATTCATCACATGTGCTTTTTTCGATAAGAATGTGGAGATTCCCAACACTGTCTGGCTAGACAAGTGATGACTTAGTAACCATCATGGCGCGTTTCAGTGCAAATCGCAGACAGGAAACCGCAAAATGTGCGAAATTGAGGCTTCAAATGGCCACTGATCACAATAAAATTTTGTGGCTGTCCTCACGCGCAATCGCCAGTGGAGGCGCTATGTCGAACTACCAGCAGTTCGCCTAACTTCCCCGTTCATCGATTATTTGATCCACACGTGACCTAGCACTTGCGGGCCGAGAGATTATGGTAAGGTCAGGGATAACGTATTAACCTTTACCATACACATTAATTTCGTCCCGTCTAACGTCAGAAATAAACGACCTGTGAGGACAGATTTGCTCTATACACATCAAACGTTGCCCGAATCGACTGTTGGTGTATCAGAATATGGCGTCCATTCGGGATCACTTGAGTAGTGGTGTGTTATTTATGCGGCTGTGACCTGGTCGTGCCAACATGAGGAAATGGCCGTCTGAGCGACGGAAATGTGACTGGTTGTTCCAAGGGCGAGGGCACATCAATGATAAGCCAAACTGTCCGACGCTCGTGAGATGACGTGTGTTGTGGACACAGCGGTGAATCAGCGCGGCTCTTCAATAGGTAGCTCGGATCAAGGCTGAGTGTGATCGTTCTTTAGCTCTATGCTTGCTCTAGTGCTCCCTAAACGGGCCGTGTGGTAGATTGGCTGAACCAGCACTGGGGTCAGATCAGGACATGACAGGCGTTATTCAGATTGAGCTCAATAACAACTGCCGAAAAGTTGGGGGGCGTGTTGGCACGCGTAGCTGCAGGCTCACGCCATACCAGCCACTCGTGCCATTTATGGCTCTCCCACTCCGTGGGATCCGATTCAGGCGTGGCGACGCGGTCAGGGTAGTCCCCGGCCACGCCAGGCACCTGAGCCCGACCTCATCTCCGGTCTCCATGACTCTGTCCTGGGCACATACGAATGAGGGAAGAGAGAGATAGAGTGTGCGGCAGCTGCAGCGCAAATCTGCTATCACTTAAAACTAGTCAAAGCGCAAATCACCGTCCCTGCACCACCCTGCTGTGGAGCAGATGGTGGACATCGCCGGGCTACGACGATTGAAGTCTCGTGCCTGCACGAGGGCAGTCAAAGCTGTGTCTTTCACTGTTTGACTGTAGACGACAAAGCCCACACGCGAACGGACGCGCTTTGCGCTGGAGCTACGAACCTCGAAGACTGGAACGTGGATGGAGCGAATGCGTAACCCAACTGTCTGATGAGCAGTCTTAAATAATTTTATCATCCCAGTCTTAAAGCAAAGCCATTTCTCTAAAAGAGACTTCAGGTGCTTAGAAAACCTCTGCACTGCAGTTAATTATTGGGCCTCCGATTGGCTTTTACGCAGCTGTTAGGCGCAAAATGTGCAGTGAAATCTACATCGAGTGCGTTTTTTAAAGTGGAAATTCAACTCTAAACTCAGGTGATGCTTTCTGATAAGTTCAAAAAGGAGCATCTAGCTACACACAAAGGGACTCTTTTACACTTATCTTACCACGTAACATAGTATGTTTATTTCTTAATTAACTGAATAAATTCTTTCAGGATCGCATGTATTCGGCCACATATGTGTTGGTAAGGCACGTGAAAATAGGAACCCTGGGTAATACAGGCGCCCTAGTACAAAATTTTAGGAAGGGTGAATATGATCAATCCATAACCCCAACCCAGCACTTGCTTGAATGTTATTCCAAACCCTACACCTAAACTTATCATGAAATATACTCTAGATCTAAGCCTAGCCCTTATCTTAGCGTTAATCTTCAACTGACCAAACAGGAAACTAGCGCAACACCCAAGCACCAGGCAGGATTCCTAATCCCGTGTGTACAACGTTCTTTGCGTCCTTTCATCTGGTTTTCTGTACCGGTAGTTGAGCATGGCAGAAAAGTCAGAAATGGGCACTTCAGTCTCTCATATTCATAATGGTACTGATTATTGGCTGATGGTGACTACGAGTTCGCTGGTATAGTCTGTAGGAAAAAGTCCCAAGGTAGCGCCGAAGGCACACATTCCATTCTGCAATCACTACTGATTTGTCAACTTCTCTCTTACCATGTTGTAAGCGCGCAGACGACTGGGGATTAGTCGGTTGCTCAGCGAGATAGTAGTTGACTTACCGAACAGCAAAACAGAAGTCGGATTAATTTTTTCTTTGAATCATTGCAGTTAAATATTTACAGTTACAAAACAAATATTGTGTCCATAGCCTCCAGCGTGTTTGTTAATGATGTTTCAACATCCTTCCTGCTTACTTTCAAGGTGATTGTTCGAAAAGATGTTGAGCCAGAGATGTAAATGGTTGTAATCGCTTTCTGAAAGCAAGCAAATGCCCTTTAAAATGGTGAAAGTAGAAAACCTTAGAAGCTCTTTTCTGATTGGCGTTCATGAACCAAATTTATTTATCCCTGCGTGAACCAACTTGCCAAAAATAACACAAGGTAATGTGCACAGATTGGACAATTTGAAAGATCCGCATTGGTAATATGCGAAAGAATTTGAGCTCACTGGAAGAGGTTTATTAATATGCTGACGTTAAGGACAGCTTGGCTGACTCACCATTGCCAAGGCATTAACCGTCGTTAATCTCACGGAACCGTAAATGGTGTGCCATAACCTGTTTGTCGGCCTCGAGCTAATCGATTTTTGGAGTTGCGAGAATCCCCGTCGAAGGTTTCAGAAGATCAGTTGACGTGCATGCGTGTGCTTTCGATAAAATTTCATCGGGCCAGTACATGTATATGGGAAATGGGGTACGATTTAAAGCATGCAATCAATAGTGCTGGTGTTAATGGGGTGTGTGAATCGCTGAAAGGGTAATAACTGACGGTATGTTAGGCGCCAGTGAGCGTTTGGTAGTGTCGTTTAAAGGAAGGAAAGAGATGGCGTGAGGGAGTGGATGCAGTTAAGCGACCGTTGGTCATGCTAAGCGTGGAGCTGGCAAGAGGTTCTTTTGTGTGCATAAGACCGGTCTTCTTAACTTAAAAGTGGTCGCTTCCGCTGTTGCTAGGAGACTCTAACCCATGGACTTGGGTGATTTGATCAGACATTATAAATCACATGGAATATTCGCTGGGGTCCATAACATGTCTGGAACCAATTATGTGTCCGAGAATAGCGCTGTTTGTGCTCTCAACTTCACCTTTCCTCAGCCAAACCGGGAGATGTTCCCTAATTCGTTGAGATAGGCACCGACTCGTCTGACCAAGAGGTTATTTTGTGCTTTCAAGACCAGTTTCCTCAACACGATGACAGTCGCTTCTGCTGCTGCTGCTAGTAGACGCTGCGCCCGCTAGCTTGTGGTAGTTTGATGAGACCTTATAAATCACACGGAAAGGTACGTTGGTGTCCACCCTATGCCCGGAATCAACCAAGTTTGCAAGAATAGCTCTGTTTATGCTCTTAACTTTCTCTTAGCCCAGCTACGTCGAGAGGTGTTCCCTTATTTTTTATTGATAGGCGCCGGGGTGTGCAACCAAAATAACCTGCTCCACAGGATCAAGTAAATGAGTAAATGTACACGGAGGTGATCTGAGCTGGCAACCCATCCTTACCTTCACCGCGTAAAACAGGTTTGGTTGAGAATAGTATCCACGTTCCATACTAGCCTGACGGAAAGTTAATAAAGGCACGTAGTTACTCACCAAATGATCTTTTAAATACTTAAATGTGAATTTTCTCAACCCTTAGACTAATTTCCCCGAAATTGAATGCCCCCGATTTTGACGTATAAGCACGAAACTGATGGATTAGAAGTCCGTCTTGAGGTTCACCATCCTTCGTCGTGAAGGCACGGTATTTATGGAACAGTAAGGTCACTCAAACAATACGGGTTCGTTTCCGCTTGTGTGAAGCAAAGTTAACATTCATATTGAGGTCACTGATACCGCTTGTGTGCAACCACTGACCTCGCATGATTACCTTTCGTTTCACGCGAATGCAGCCGACACTCTCCCGATTTTGATTTCTGGTACGGAAAGTAAACTCTTCCTCGTGTTTTGGTAGTGTAAAGCAAACTAATTGCTATACTCTAGATCGGGGTTTCCTAGGCAAGGTCCGCTTTCTGTAGATTAACAAGAAAAAAGTTCCTTGTGAAGTCCCGCGTTCTGCTTTTCAAGTGCATTTGTCTGACAAGGACAAAAAGGTTCCTGCAAATTTAAGGTTGTATAAGGCCTCCTTACGTCAGAAGACTGTAGATTGTAAGATATTGCGTTTCATTTTCCATTCTATTACCCGCAAGGACGACATATACGGCTTCTCAAAGAGGACATGGGAATAGGAACCACTCGCAATGCAGGTGCCTTTAAGCTAACATTTAGAGAAAAGACAGTTCAGTTAATGGTTGGGGATAGGCTTAAGGTTAATTTTGGGTTTAGGTTGGCGTTAGGGAAGTAAAAGTTATGTTCAGGTTAAAGGCTTAGCTTAGTGTTAACCGTAGCGTTAGGGTAAAGATTAAGATGAGGCCCCGGAAGTAGTCGCAAAACAGGAGGCAGGATCACTCGAACAAAAGCTTTAGTAGCATGACGTTTCGGATTCTCCCTTGAACCAATCATCAAAGACCGTCCTAAAAAGAAGTAATAGGGGGCAGAGGGGGCGCAGTATTTATAGGGCGCGGCTGCCAGGCAAGCACATGCATAACATCTTTGGCAGTCCTCTTGGTCCTTGCTGCGACGACCCCCGGCACCATGTGTCCCCTATCACCCTGCTGTACGACTGTCTCTGATAGTGATTTTAAGATAGAATCCGAAACGTCAGGCTAATAAAGCTCTTATTCCAGTGATCGTGTCATCTTCTTCGCGACTACTGTGATCTAACATTTGTTTAATAGTCACGTTTAATGAGAAACTTTTGATAGGCCATTCTAAGTAGATGACTTCGAGTGATGATGGTCACCCTACCGAGTGGGCGCTACGTGCCCACTACTATACCAAACGAATTCATGCCCCACGAAGCCCGATCATCGTTTCATCTTGGGGCAACATATCCGCAAGAGTCTTCAGGCACCTTCAAATTATACTCATGAATCGCAGCGGTGATGTAGCTTTTCCGTACCCCCAGCCTCTGAGAAGGTCACTGACTGATACCCTCCTTTTTTGCCTTAGCCGATACAAGCGAAAATGGGAGTCCTAGGATGCAGTTGAGAAGAAGTAGACGCGATTAAGGCTACAGTTTACGTTTGCGTTAGAAGTTATGTTAGGCATAGGTAGCGGGCGTATTTATCCTTTGTGGAATTATGCACTGGGCTGCCTTTTTAACTTGGGAATGACGTTTCTACTCTCGTGCCTTTTTTCTAAAGCAGTTTCGATGTTGCTGAAACTCAATAACCTCAGGTTGCCATCCTAAAAAGTCCAGACAATAAGCTGCAGAGGTTTGGGTAATGCGGGAACAATTTAATGTCGGGAAAGAAGGCGGTTTCAGTTTTCTAACCTCCTCAGAATTTAATTCGCTGACTTTAAGTAAAACCTTTAGAGCAAATCTTCTTAAGTTCAGACCGAATGTTTATAATAATATTCAGGCTGTCAGTGTGGTGAATAATGCAACATTAGTATACTACTAAATGCCTACTAGTAGCTTATGAATAATAAATGGTAACACCATTGATGCAGATCGATTTCAGCTCAAAGATTCTTGCCGACATTCGGCTAGAGCCCGAAAAGGCATGTTTCGAAGGAGAAACACCAAGGTAAAGCATTAAATTGTGAGGAGATGTAAAAGCTGCCTTGTCGAATCTGTCGTAATTTCCGGAAGACAGCTGTGTCATTCAGTGGCAGCAAATCGGTGAAAAAAGTGGTCTGGGTTCTAGCTAATATTTGTGCCGTCAGTATTATAAGGTATATAAAGAAAAATTTTGAATAGCTTAACTGAAAAAGGCAAGAGAGACTGGAATGATCATTTCTATCTTTTTAGCCATCGTCAGTCGGGCATATCACTCCACAAGATTTTGCAACAACTGAGGCTTGAACACGGCATCAGTTGGTCCAATGCCCCAACCACTGAGCGACGGGGGGGACTCGTTGTCCGGTTAGTATCGAACAAGTGCATGAACAATGTTAGATGGCTCTCAAACATTATGTTGCGGCACATGCTCGTTTCATTATGCCTGGGGACTGACACTCGAACCCCGCCAGCAGCGACACAAGGGCAGCATTAAAGAGGGATAGCCTTACCGACAAAGATAAGTGTGAAATGGCCATTTCTGGTTTATTAAACGTCATCACCCAGTCAAAGGTGATCCAGACATTTGCAATAATTGAGGCCTGAACCCACGCCCTTAAAAGTTTATCGCCCTGACAATCCATAATGAGCCCCAAGGTACAACAAGGTGAGTATGACCCATAACACGATCGATGGACGCCCATCTACCGAAGAAGGAGCCGCTTTCAGGGTGCATTAGTGTTAGTAGTATCTTCAGAGACTGGTATAGCTCTGATATTTGTTTCTCGAAAACCTGCCAAAGACACCGCTGCCCACATTTTAGTCAACCTTTCTATTACCCACTGGAACACTTGCTGCGGCAATTTATCAGATGCCTTTGAAAAAATAGAGCGACTGTCGGTAGTTGTGGAGGGAATCAGACGATAATACGACCGTGAACCCTACAGAGTGGGTGTGCCCCTAAACGGGCCACGTGGTAGATGCGATGGACAAACGCGGGGCCCACATCAGGGCATGGCAGGCCTTAATCGGGTTGCGCTCCCATAACAAATGCCGAGGACCTGCACGCCCTGCTGGCGACTGTGCCAAAGGCGGAAAAGTTAATTGTTCTTGGTGACTTTAACGCCCGCGTCGGGATGGACCACGCTGCCTGGCAGGGAGTGCTTGGTCCCCGCGGTCTCGGTAGCTGTAACGATTAAGGCCTCCTTCTTCTGCGAACCTGTGCAGAACACCGTCTCCTGCTGACCAACACCTTCCGCCTTCCGACGCGGGAGAAGGCCACGTCAACACCAGGACTGGTTTGACGACAATGACGTCGACATCAGCAGCTCGACTATACAAAGCCTACATAGACCCTCAGACTGACGCAATTAAAGCAGACTTTTTTAGATGCCGCCACCGCTGCAGGAGCTGCAGGACGTCTGGATGGTCCAAAATGATGCAGAAATCCAGGGTTATGCGGACCGCAATGAAATGAAAAACTTCTTCAAAGCCATCAAGGCTATCTACGGTCCGTATATCAAGAGGACCGCACCACTGCTAAGCTCTGACGGCACAACATTGCTGACAGAGAAATCGCAAATTCTGAAGCGCTGGTCCGAGCATTTCAGAAGTGTCCTTAATTGCTCATCAGCCATCTCTGATGCTACCATTGACCGGGTCCCTCAAGTGGACATGAAAAATGACCTGGATCTGCCGCCTTCCCTACCAGAAACCATCCGGGCCATGCAGCAGATTTCCAGCGGTAAAGCACTGGGATCCGACGTAATCCCACCGGAAGTCTACAAGCACGGTAGGCCACGGCTGATGGCAGAACTCACAACACTCTTGAAGGAGATGTGGCGCCAAGGACAAGTTCCTCAGGATTTAAAAGACGCGACCATCGTCCATCTCTACAAGCGGAAAGGAATTGGCACCTCTGTGATAATCACAGAGACATCTCGTTGCTCAACATCGCCGGGAAGATCTTCGCCCGTATCCTTCTCAATCGCCTTAACGGTCACCTAGAGCAGGGCCTGCTCCCGGAAAGCCAATGTGGGTTCCAATGACACCACGGAACAAAAAAATGATCTTCGCCGTCCGTCAGCTACAAGAGAAGTGTCAGGAGATGTGAACTCACATATAAACTACCTTCGTGTATCTGACGAAAGCCTTTGACACAGTGAATCGCGATGGACGGTGAAACGTCATCCAGAAATTTGGCTGTCCTGAGCGGTTCCCGCACATGGTGCCTCAGCTTAATGACGGGATGACGGCGTGCATCACTGACAACGGGACGGTATCAGAAGCATTTGCAGTGACCAACGGAGTAAAGCAGAGCTGCGTATTGGCTCCCACCCTGTTCAGCCTCATGTTCTCGGCTATGCTGATGGACGCCTACCGTGATGAACAGCCTGGGATCTGCATTGCCTACAGAACTGACGGGCACCTTCTCAACAGTCGGCGTATGCAGGCTTCAACGCGCGTGTCTACGTCTGCAGTCCATGACTTGCTCTTCGCGGACGAATGCGCTTATATAGGAAGCAGGCTGTCACGGAACACGAGAATCTACGACGAGGTTGCCAAACGGATCTCCGAATCCTGTCAGGCCTTCGGCCGGCTGAGGCCTCCGTGTGGAATCGTTACGGTATTCACTTGAACACCAAATTGAAGATGTACAAGACCGTTGTCTTGACGACACTCCTTTACGGAGTGGAGACCTGGACTGTTTACTTGTGCCCAGCAAGGAAGCTGAATCACTTCCATCTCAACTGCCTCCACAGAATACTGAAGCTGAAATGGCAAGACAGGATCCCAGACATTAAAAGTTTGGAGCGGACCCGAATCCTCAGCATCCACGTCATGCTGAGGCAAGTGCAATTGCGATGGAGCGGCCAATTGGTAAGAATAGACGACCAGCGACTACCGCAACGATTTTTCTACAAAGATGTTGCTACAAGTGCTCGCCGACAGGGAGATTAAAAACAACGCTACAAGGACACTTTGAAAAAATCTCTGGAGCAACTGCAAATCAACCCGCGACCTGGGAGGACCTCACCAAGGATAGACCGGCATGGAGAAGATCCGTGAAGACTGGTTCAGCAATCGATGAGACCAACCGGATCACCGCTCCTAGGGCCAAAATGACGGCTCGCAAGCCACAAACACCGCGGATCTACACTGCCAATGCCCAAGCCCTCCCATCGTGCTCACGCTGTCAACGCGCATTCCGCGTGCGAATCGGCCTGGTCATACATCTTCAAACCCAATGCAATAACAATCCCATAAAATCAACCTCTGCCACACCTCCCTCAGACCCCACGACGACGAATACGACCACCCCAACCACTGCTAACAACTTCATCGATGCCCCGCCGCCCTCGATCACTAACATCATCGTCCCTCCTCCACTCCCTGCACCTATCACGGGGACGACCAACACTTGCCCCACTCCCATCACCTCATTAGCGACCTCAGACTACATCCCACCTGCTACCTCCAACACCACCAACGCCCCCAGAAACAGCGATGGTGTCTCCGTACAACTGACCACCTCGGACGGTGGGCTGCTTGTGGGGGTGGGAGAGAGAGAGAGTGAGGTCGTCGGCTCAGCGCATTTTCCACACTTTAAGCAATCTGACGCGTTTAAAACTATCACGGTGCGCAAAAAGCCATGGCTTGCAAGGTTGCCAACAAAAGGGATAAGTCTGACCACGTGGCCAGCCCACTGTGTGTTTTGTGTGGTGTGGCTGACTAAAGGACTGAGAGTTAGGCTGCAACGGCCCCTTCTTAGTGTGGCCTTTATGGCATTCCCACTCCGTGAGATCCGAGCCAGGTGTGGTGGTACGCCCAGGGGCGGCTCCGGCCACGCCAGTCACATTCGTCTTCTCCCGCCTGCGGTCTTCTTGACTATTTCCTGACACCAGGCTCAGGTGGGGGAGGAGAAAGTGCGGTAGATGCAGCGCAAGACTACTATCCCTTAGGAGTAGTTCACTCTGAAGAATACGGTGTACATAATCGGACTACGACGGTAGAATTGTCGTGCAGCCCAGGCAGTTTGCAGGGGCTTCAGTCAAAAATTGAGTGGTTGTCTAAATAACGTTACAGTAAAACGCAGCAATGGGAAACTCACTCTCCATCCACCAATAGTCAGCCACTCTACAAACACAGGACTGACATCGTGGAAAGTCCAATCCCAAATTTGCAACCTCTCAAGCCATAACTTTCGGCACTTCAGATTTATTTAAGTGAGGAATGCACTGAAAGGCTGTGATAAGGGTGTTCTCAGAGTCAGTCTCAATCTCTCTCTCTCTCTTCCCTCTCAAGTGCACCAACCCGCTATCCGAGTCTGTCAGTCAGTTGGACACAAGCTGCTGGCGCAATGTGAGCCTGCGTCTAGGCGATGGGCACACGCTGTGCAGCCTGTTTAACGCACACCAGGATCGAATCTGACGCCGCCGTGTTTGTCCGACGCATCTCACACTAGACCTGCTGTAGTGACACAGGAATAACTACGATACGCTGATGGTATCAAACAACAAAAACAGAAAGAAGAGTATTCGCACACATGACAGCTCAAAAACTCAGTTTCACGTCCGTTGTCACTCATTTCATTACAGAATACTACGGGGATTGTGTTAAAACGAAGCAGCTAACTTTGCTTTTAGAGTTCGTGACTGGGCGAACAACCAAACAGGCAGTAAGAGTAATCGTGAGACGAATACTACCATCTCCGGTTCCACCATTCGTCAAAAGAAAGATATCTGTTGGCTTACTTTAATCAAAAGCACATAATCTTCCTCCGAGGTGAGTTTTTAAAGCCCGCATTCAAAAATCTGATATCTTATCCTGCTGCCTAATGGTTAACAGATAAATAGCACGAATTAATGCAGAGCTGATAAGAAAGGGCTACGAAGAACAAAATTTAATATAGCCTCTTAGGTTACTGTTATTTAATAAGTGGCATAGCCGAATTCGCGAATAAAAGCTGCGCTTCAGACTCAATTTACCTAGCACTCCAATTTTTCTCCTCAGCAGCTTATCTCCATAGTCCCACAAAATTGGAGTAATTTTGGTTTGAAGTATTCGCATGAGGAAGATTTTTAAATTTCTCCTAATCTTCTACTAACGAAGACTACTCTCAGTGCGTGTGCATATTGTCCATTCGAAAGGAAATATGGGCAAAATCCACAGTTTAGTCAAAGTATTTAGAGCTGGCATACACAGTAGATGACCTAATACATACAATGTGTAATCGAAATTTGGTCTTCTTTTTTGGCTTGTTGGGTGGATTAAAGAACACCGAAGGAAACTGGCAGGGTTTGGACAGAATCGGAGGTTTGCAAGACATCCAAGAAATGTGTAATGCTATTTAATATTGCAGAAAAAATGCATAGTTTTGTGCACTGTGCTCTTTAAATTTTCCGCGAAGGCAAAATTTGAAAACACCATGGGCAAAATATTAGTTGTTTCTGCAAACTCTGAGGATATATTCGGCCACTCTATTGTCCATTTGTTATCTTAGAGTGGAGCTTTCAAGCAAACAAATATAGCGGAAAATGCTCCAATAAAAAGCGCAACGTAAGTTCTTCATTTTCAACAGAAAATGTATCACTTACTTTCCGGAAAGTTGAAAAAACGGTCAAATTTCCACAATTTTACCTTAACTTAACCTTGAAAAATGTAAATTGCGCAGAGATTCATCAGCTTAACATATAAATGAAAATGCTTTTTAAAGAGATAACTTATTATAAAAAGTCTTTAAGTGATCGTAGGCATGTGATTGCCAAATTTTGTGCTGGACGTTTATTTTTCAAGGCACTGAGCTTTCATATTTGGGTGAATCTAAAAATATAACGCAAACGACCGTCTGTATTGGAAAGAACGCCCAAAAACCCAGGACTTCAGTTGATACTTTTAATAAATATCGTATTTTGAAGGTTTTGATAAACAGATAGCACAGAATCTAAATTTATGGCTTTTGCTTGAGAAAACTGAAAAGAGTGACGTATTCGCCGGTTTTTCAAAGAAGATCCGGCAATACTTTTAATCCAATACCAGAAAAACCTACAACGAAACTTGATAATGGGTATCATTTTTAATAAACACAATATGGTATGTTTAAGAGCTCAATTGAAAATTCTATTTAAATGTATTAGTCACAATTACTGCGATTTAGCCCGTTTTCGCAATAGGCCGACTTTTTAAAAATATGTCATTTCTAGATGAAGTTATTTTACTTTTACCATTTCCTTTACGTTTTAAATTCATATAGGATTACTCATTATTATTTCGAAGCTTTCGTAGATGCGACGGTGCCAGTTTGCGATTGATTATCAATCTTTTGATAATTTCAGCAATTTGCATGAAATAGGTCTCTCACAGCACCCTCTTCTTATGAGAAGGGGTGAGAACACCATGTCCAAACTGTCCTATAGTGAAGGTCAACGTAAGTGCTCGAAAATTATGTCAAAATTTCAGAGCTCACTTCGGCTCATTGGCAAGGGTAAAGTTACTGAGCAAATCACATTATTTGAACTGATAACTTGCAGGCTTGGAAGTTGAAGCCAGAAATGGTACTTTTGGCCTTCCCCTGAAAGCGCACGAATGAAGTCTCCCTCCACTGAAAAAATGACGTAAAAGGCTGTAATAAATCACGATGATTGACAGAAGCAGTGACGAAGTAACAGTAATTAGCGTCAAAGCTGTGGACGGGAAAGCAACCATTGCATCATTTGGAAACTTTTATGGTGCATGCGTGACCTGCTAAGTTTGGAAAATGTGTAGTTGTAGTTTAACCCCTATAAATTATGTGTGAGCATCAGATCCATACCACGCGTAAATAAAATACTTGGATCAGAGATTAAACCTAAGAATCTTCCCAAACTTCCGGTACCTGGCCTCATCAAAATCGAGCTTGAATCTTTAGTTCTGAAGCAAAAAATTCGGTTAGTGCAGCATAACGATAGAGTTAGAAGAAAACACTTGCACTTCGTCTGGAAATCTCTGTTGGTTCCAAACTTTTAGCTAAAAAGTAGAGCATAGCTTATAGGCTTCTCACCAACCAGGGCGGACGGACAAAGTGAAGACAGTGTAGGATTCTTATGACCTGTCGTTATATCGGATATGGAATAGAGGGAAGGTGAAGGATGTTAACTAGTAAATGGGGTTTTACCATCCTGTTTCTCCGGTAAAGCATTAACTTTGCGAATCAAGTTAGCCCTGCCTAAGGAATGTCCATATTTGACGAAGGAAACCATTAATGAACTCTGTGTACTACTTAGCTTTCGTTCCTCTTAAAGTGCTGAGAAAATTTGCTCAGCCCGTAAGTATCACAGTCTCTTTTGATAACGATCGTTTCATCGCAAATTAAACTTACCCTTATCCTTGAACCAAATCGTTTGAATATACTTTTAAAAAGCCTTAACACGTTCAGTTTTGATCGAGTCATTTAGGCAGTTGTCACTCCTTGCTGCCACCATGCTACAGACAAGAAACTTGCAACTGGACGCACAAACTTTCCAGAACTGTTCAACATGGCAGTTCGACCGTCGATTTCGACGAAGTCCACCGTATGCTCCACACCAGGTGGTGCAGGGACGGTGACTTGCACGTGAATTAGTTTTAAGTGATAGTAGCCTTGTGCTGCAGCTACCGCACTCTCTCCTCCTCCCCCACCTGAGCCCGGTGTCAAGACAGAGTCAGAAGACAAGAGATGGGAGAGGGCGCAGGTGGCTGGCGCGGCCGGAGCCGCCCCTGGGCGTGCCACCACACCTGCTCAACATACATAGTCAGTTACGGCCATATTTCGACATATTCATTTTCCTGTCGGTTGAAGCCAATTGGCTTTTGTGACTCTGCTCCAAATGAAAACGAATCAGTGAGGATACGCTATAAGTGGAGGGATGGATCTCAGATCCGTGGTGTCACGAAACCTAGTATTTGGCTTTTTGAGATAACTATTCTGATGAAAAAAATGTTTTCGTCCATGATCCGATGTCGAGTAAAGATTGTTTCCTGTGTGGCCATATCATAAGTCAGGATCGCATAGACTGGTCGTTTTTTTCAATCGGTGGGCTTCCATTCACGTAGGGCTACACGGGGTTGAATGCATTTTGAAGGAGTCCATAAGTTGTCTTTTTCTACTTTGACTATAAGTTCAATATTCTCAGGCTAAGATACTGAGTGCGATCTCCACAATCATGGCACATTAATGATAGCTCGTTTTTGCTTAAGTTTGTCAAGCAGTATATTTCTGGTTTAATGGGCACGGTTATGACACAGAAATAATGTAGGTATGGTCGCAGCTATGAATTTACCGTTAGTAAACCATGTATTCAATGTTAACCGAAATTACAATACGTTTTGGATTAGGAATGATTAATTGCGTGGAAATTTAGTATCTATAAGTTTGGATCATAATCTCGAGATATTTCAGATAATTCAGGATGCCGGCTTTTGAACAAACATATTTTGGCCTCCCAAAAAACCTCAATAGGGAAAATGTCTATTTAGGTTTTATCACGTTTTCCTAGTCATTTGTCCTACCCTTGTTAACTGAAGCATATATGGAAAGGATGTCTTGTATGGCCACTCACAATAATGTGGCTTTGTCCAAAATTCTAAGGAAATAATGTGAAGAAGTAAGACACGGGATAGGGTTAAGTTTTAGTTTGAGGTTAAGTTCAAAATCGGCGTTAGGTTCATGATCAGACCATGGGTAGAGGTAATTATTGTTTTCACTTTTAGGCTCTAGGTTAAGGGCAGGGAAAGGGTTAAGATAAAGATAACAGTTAAGTTTTCGTTGGGTTTGTGAGAGTGTTCAGACCCGGGTACATTAACCATTCCTTAAATTAACCGTACAGCGTACGGGCGGGGCGGATCCTATTCACGTGTCCTCTTTGGGTGGGCATACACGGCATCCTTACATTATATTTTATAAAAAACCCAACCAAAACATACTTGATAGGCAAACACGTCTTCTTTCTCTCGAAGATAGGCACTATTTTGACTTAAGAAAATTACTCATTGCAAAACCTCTTAAGCCTGTACGCATTCCATTCAAATCGGGTAATGCATTCTACTTGACTGCCCCATTTTCAAAAGTGATACATTTGTTTAACGAACCTGTAATACGCCTCCGTTTGTAGGAGAAAAGTACAGGGTGCTAATAAGATTTTCTGGGCGGCTCCATTTCAGTTCTTATGAGGTCTTTTATGCTACTTGCTTCCATTACCTTAACCCCCACTACAATTCTGACAACAAGTTAAGTGCATTGCCCCAGGTCTAGTCCACCAATGCCCCACTGGTGCAGGTGCACCAGTTATGATCCGGTTACCTGTTTGTACTCGAAACGATGTACCGAGTTGCGCACAACTCGAGCAGTTTTGCACCCGCCCATCCCTCAACCCACTGTAAGCCCGACTAGATCTAGTTCTGTCCGCGCTCGGTCGAGGACTGGCAGCCCACAAGTGCACGCGAACTTGCGAAACTCAAGTCACTGCCATTCGTCACCACGGCTGAAATATGCGCGGGTGCGTTTGCACTGGCTAGCATATGGGCTCGTTGGCACGCCTAAGTAGACCGGCGTTGATTAGCATCCATTGTAGACTTGTTTTGAAAGTCAACTGAAGAGGCCTACAATTTTTTTAACAATTAACAATTTTACAATTTTTACAATTTTTTTTTATTCGCAGTCAACCCTGTCATGGTAGACCTGTGTGGCGGCTACCTTTAACCCTGTAAGTGCATCAAAAATTAGGAAGCATAGGGAACGGGTGCGGCTTATCCACATAGTAGCAAGAATTTCTTCGCGGAATTGTTTGTTTCTGAAAATTGTAAGCGCCAATATAGCGGGATTCCTACTGTAACTGATCTAACACGGCCTTATTCATATCCTGATGGGTATTTGGTGAAAAATCAGAATCAGCTTTACATATATATATATATATATATATATATATATTTGGTATTTGAGTCGAACGCTCTACCATTGAGCCACGGGTACCATATTATCAACATATGCTACATGTCGCTATGCGACTGCCTGTGAGTACTCTAGTCTGAGTTCCAGGACACAACGGAACATAAATGTTCCTTAAGCAGATCGGTGAGCCACACACTATCATCATATTCCCAATCGCAACCGACAAAGCAACGAGCCCGTGGCTCAATGGTAGAGCGTTCGACTCAAATACCAAAGGTCGCGGGTTCAAATCCCAGGTGTTCCAAACTTGGGATTGGGTATGACTGGCTGATGATGGCTAATAAGCCAGAAATGGCCATTCCGGTCTCCCTTGTCTTTGTCGGTTCCACATTATCAATATATATATATATATATATATATATATATATATATATGATAATATTCTGTAAATCGATATGGTTAAGGAACACATATGTTCCGTTTTGTCTTGGAGCTGACTTTAGAGCCCTCACCGTCAGTCACCTAGTGACTTGAGGTATATTTTGATAAGATGGAACCGAAAAAGACAAAGGAGACTGGAATGGCAATTTCTGGCTTATTAAACAGCATCAGCGGTACACACGTGTTCCTTAACCAGATCGATGAATACCACATTATCATAATTCTTATTCCTGATCGTAACCGACAAAACAACGGACCCGTGGCTCAATGATAGTGTTAAACTGAATGACCAAAGGTTGACGGCTCGAATCACTGCTGATCCACACCTGGGATTGGGTTTGACTGGCTGATGATGGCTAATGAGCCAGAAATGGTCATCCCGGTCTCTCTTGCCTTTGTCATTTCAACCTTATCAGTATAAATGTATGTCTGTTATCAACTTTTATATATACCTCACTGCAGAAAGGCGTATGGCATACTGATGATCGGTAATAACCATTAAACAGCTGTCTGCGTCTTGCCTGTTGCACCCTTAGCAACATACCTGTGTAAATCCGAATAATTGAACAACAATTTAGCAACAAATAATTCTTTAATACTTATAAGGTTTGATACAAACACGCCAGCAGCATTCATAGAAGGGAAGGTAATGCAGTAGAAATCCACAATTTCTTCTTCAAAAGCTCAATCTTGCCGTCAAACCAAGTCCTCTGGAGTTGTTGGGTGTGCGTACAATAATTTGCGCTGAATTTTGAAAACCAACTCACTTAAGGAGACGCTTTCAAATTGTAGGCGAGGCCTTTTGGCCATATAGCTCACTCTATTAAGAGCTGTTTGTGTAAGATGACCTTAAAGTTTGTGGATGCCAGAGTTTTGATTCAAACCAGACAGAATATTAAGGCAGGAGTTGTCTTAAAATAACTCTGTTCGGTACATCGGACACACGATTCATGCAGCATCGAAACACGGAAACTCTGGGTGAGGGTTATGGGCAAAGTCAGAAAGTGAAAAGAAGCAAACAGGGACTTACAAAGAAATAATAAACGGTAACAAAAGCCTAGCCTTCGTGCCCACTTTAAACACCCAAACACCCACTACTGGAGACAAGGATGTTGCTACCCACCACGCCGATGACCTAGGTTTAACCGGTGGTTCTTTAGGCATACAGAGCGTAAGTTGGGCAGTGCCCTTGGCTTGCCTTGTGCTGTTTATATGCTCATGCTATAACCCTGAGCTAGATACCGATTTTGGCTGCTAAACGTCAAAAAAGTGAGACTTGTTTCAATGTGTACGTGTCCTGCACTCCATTCCCGCATCAGAAACCGACTGGTTTGGATTGTGAACTAGCGCCTGAGAGATGGAAGGAATGTGGGTCGTTGTGGGGTGGATATTCCTTGCTAGGAACAATGTGACGCGCTTCTAAATTACAACGTTGCGCTATACAGCCTTGGCTTGGGAGTCTAACAGCTGACAGGATAATTGGGTCCTCTGTTTCAGATGGAGAGTCAAGCTGCAACGGCGCCCACCTAATGTGGCCTCTGTGGAACTTCCACTTAGTTGGGATCCCAGTTCGCTTTGTTTTGTTGGAACGAGGCCCATTGTATGAAATCCGCAGGCATGATGCTTGACTTTGTCAGCCACTGCTGCTGATGCCGTCTCTGGTCTTCTTGAATGTGCACTTACACAGGGTTTAGGTGGGCAAGGGAGGTGAGAGTGAGATACATTCTGCGCAAGTCATTTATCATTATAAATTAATTCAAGTCACCGTACCCGCCGTCACTCTGCCACGGGTCACAAGTTGGACATCGTCACTCACGCTGATCAAACTGTCAAGCATTTTACCGTCAATTTTCACCAGGAATTGTCTTGGATAACTGTTTCCGGTGTACCTTAAAAATACGGAATTCTGTTTTATTGCTGAGATAGTTTGGAGAAGGAATCGAAGAAAAAGACAATCTCATGCTCACAGTTGTTTGCAGAAATTTGTTTGTGTTCCATAAGTTCACATTTTACCTTTTTCTGTGCTCTGCTTTGCATGGCAGTAGTGCAAAGAAACAAAAAAGTGATAATGACAGTTTCTAAGCCGCAGGCATTTTCCGAATGCAGATATGCATGGTTGCATGTGCAAAAAATTAGCGCCGTCGGACAGAGTGCAATTGTCGACCGTTGACATACATTTCCAAACTTTTCACTTCATTGATTGTCAATACATTGCCACGCATGCTCCGATTAATGTGCTTCAAGGCAAACCCCACAGATGCTGAAGCTTGATAAAATGTGTAAGTCGGAAAGAGATGAATTCAGGACACACAGTTCATGAATTTCTACTGGCTGAACACATCATTCTGAGTCTACTGAATCCTTGTGCGTAATTCTAAGACGCAGCAGCCAGTGCACATTTGGATGAAATCGGGCAGATCGCAGAAATAAGACGTCTGCTCTTCCAGTGACGTTGCGATCATTTTTCAGAAAGAATGGAGTTATTTGTTAAAGTAAGAGTAAAGAATAAGTATAAGGTAAGTGTTAAATGTTGGGGCATTTTATACGCCTCCACTACAGGAGACGGGAAGAGGAATCACCTGTACAACAGGTGGCGGTAAGTGTTTAGGGTAAGGTAAAGATAGTGTCTAGGTGAACATACAATGCATCAGTACCTGTTATGGTTAGGGTTATTGTTAAGGATAGGACACGAGGATATGTACGCAGCTACGTGCCTTACGGGGGCAAAATTGGAGGTGTGTCTCTATTCATGTGTCCTGACGGGTGGCGTTGGGAGGAGGGGTGGGGGTGGGGGCGGGGCACATAAATGTTATCGATGGGCGTAAGTTGATGGTTTGCGTTACCGTTTTGCGTTGAGGTTAGTTCTTAGGGTCCCAACCTATTAAAAAGTGCAACGACCTCCCTAAACCATATTCGGGGTTGAGTATTAGTTTGGCCAAAGTCATTAGCTACGCAGGAGCGCGCAGGTGAACGCAGTTTCCATGGCCAATGTCGGTGAGCCTGGTGGCAGAGCCATCATCATGCCAACCACCTGGATGCGTGATAAAATTTAAGCAGATAACAACCCGCATGCCGCTCGTCGGAGCAACTATCCTCGATGAAAGAGGAGCCATTAATTAGCATAGGTATGTAGAAGCATAGTGACTGCATCCCATACATACCAGAACTCTCTGTGTATGAAGTAACCGTACCTGATGCTGTCTATGTTAGGAGGTTCGAGCGGGAATCCGAAACTTCTTTCAGCAATCGCATCCACTTCTTCTCAACTACCTCCTGGGGCATGCATGAACCCCTCGAAGTAATTCTCCTTATGCGGGAACATCGGGCCTTTCCGTAATGCATAAACAATGCAAAACTGGGAAAACCAACAGGTGCTTTTTTCGCTAATTCCGTCTGTATAACTTTTTCGTATTTCAATAAGGCAGGAAAAACGAAAATACTTTGGCAAAAAATCAATAGTATTTTGATCATGGTGACAACGAATGGCATCGTGGATAAGTAAATACCCGACCCATTGACTTTAGAAAACAAAGGCTTTGTAAAATGTTATCAGAGAAGTAGGATGTTGAATACTAGAGAGTACAATAGTGTTACCAATCAGATCACTGAATTAGGGACTTTACTTTAAATTATCCTGTCATGGGAACTAAACGGAGGTTTTTTTCGAATCCACACATAGCATTATTGCACCAGAACAAGGAAAAAACAGTAGCAACCCACATAACAAAAAATTGGAACTGTAATAAAACGATAAGACGGCTGAATACAATTTAGTCAAAATCAGAACGAGGCAACCAGTCACGCATAGCATATAAGTTAGCTACCAGTAAGTGCGAGCAAAAAAAAGTTGAGACGCAACGTATGACGCTAATAACCTAGCATATTATCGAATATAAATCATAGGATTTTGCAAGGATGCGAACTAGTTGAATACGTTTTATCCACCTGTTTAACCGGTAAAGCATCATTTTTCCAATCCGTTCCGTCCGGTCTGCGGAAAGTTTATTTTTGATGAAGGAACTTGTTAACGAACTCCGTATACTGCTTAGCCGTTCTTCTTCTTAAAACGCTGAGACAGTTTGTTCAGCCTTAAAGTATTGATCTCTCTCTTGCTGGGTAACGATCGTTTCATCACTAATTCAAAAAGACTATCATGAAAGCAAACCATTTCAATATCTTTCTAAAAAGCGAGTAAAATGAAGCATAGCATTCAAGGATAATAAAACCACTGAAGAAAATATTTCGTATTCAAAAGTTTGTTACATCTTCTCTTAAAAGACATACCAAAATCTCCTTTCAGGGACATCACTAATTGCCAGTGTACCAAAATAGAGTGATTTCTTATTTCTAGTGCAAATCGCGTTTTGTATATAAAAGACGGACAGTGTGACACAAAGGGATTTAGACTTTAATTATAAGATATATAACTGTCAAATAGCCTCCCGACACGTTTTAAAAGAAAATTTAATTTACAATCTTTCTCCAAGTTCGATTTGAAACGATGACTGGGCATATTTGACTTACGACGTCATTGTTGAGTGACGTTATCCAATGCCGTGCCGCTCGATCCACATCAACCAGTTAGCATTATTATATTTAATACTTCAAAGCTTCCTGTTTTAGAGCATTCGACTGTGCATCCGATTTTACATAAAAACGTTAAAATGATGAATTTTTTTGACGTGTCTTATCACTCCAGACAAGAATTTTTAATTATATTCCCAGCAGACGATTTGTAGTTTCATCTTACTGAAAGGTATTTAATTGGTAATTTTTCGTAGTTTCAAATATACGAAGAGTTTTTACTCATTCCACAGCCGAACTTAAAACCTGAAAATGATAGACTTTTCACCTTATAAGAAAAATAATGTTTCATAAATATCCCAACTTACAGCTTTTTCAACAATAGCATGCGATATGCTAAAATTCTACTCCTGAATTTCATACCAACGCGGTCTTTACGCTGTTGAATGGTACCAGATCCACTAATATAGAGTTAAAAGACCAGAGCAGACCGACCCGAGAGTCACTTGAAATACGAATTTAATGAAGTTATTCGCATTTTGAAAGCTCACCTTACCAGCTTCCACATTGATCTAGTCATTAAGATAGCTGCCAATTTATGCTGCCACCATGCTACGCATCAGGTCTCCACAACTGTACGCACTAGCTTGACAAATTCATTTGTAAGGCTATTAAAACCTTTTTTTTTAGGAACGTTGCTCCGAACGAAAGGGGAACAGTGAAGGTACGATAGAAAGAGATGGGGGGAATTCAGCTTCTTGGACTCGCGAAACGCTTTTTTTGATTTGCAAGATATTTATTCAGATTGAAAGGGCTTTCTTCCATGATCCAATTTCAAATAAAGCCGTTTTATTCTGTAGCCATATCTTAAATCTGGATCGCCTAATCCGGTCATTTTCGCTAATCGTTGGGCCTCAATTCACGTATGGAAACACATATTTGGATGCAAATGGAACATGTCCATGGTTCGATTTTTATGCTTTGAAAATGAATCCAAAATTTTTAAGCCTTGAAAGTGAACGTAAAATGTTTGAATTGATATAAGGCTGCTTTCATGGACACAATTTTGACACGGCAAATAGTGCATGTATGGTCTGCTTCCGGAATTTACAGTCAGTGACCGATTGCATGGAATGTTTCGGATAAGGAAATGTAAGTGGAATTGTGCTATCTATTGTTTTGGAACATAATCTTCAGATATGTCAGATAAATTAGGATATCAGCTTTTGAATGAACGTGTTTTCGACTTCCCAACAAATCTCACACGATAAAAAAATGACTAGTTAGGTATCATAAGCTTTTACCCTACATTTGCCATACACTTATAAATTCAAATATATTTTATGAAAAACATAAGCAAAATATTCTTGTTTGTACTCATTTTGATAGGCAATCACGTTTAAGAGTTTATAATTTACATTCAAATCGGGTAATGCATTCTACTTGACTGCCCCATTTTCAAAAGTGATACATTTGTTTAACGAACCTGTAATACGCCTCCGTTTGTAGGAGAAAAGTACAGGGTGCTAATAAGATTTTCTGGGCGGCTCCATTTCAGTTCTTATGAGGTCTTTTATGCTACTTGCTTCCATTACCTTAACCCCCACTACAATTCTGACAGCAAGTTAAGTGCATTGCCCCAGGTCTAGTCCACCAATGCCCCACTGGTGCAGGTGCACCAGTTATGATCCGGTTACCTGTTTGTACTCGAAACGATGTACCGAGTTGCGCACAACTCAAGCAGTTTTGCACCCGCCCATCCCTCAACCCACTGTAAGCCCGACTAGATCTAGTTCTGTCCGCGCTCGGTCGAGGACTGGCAGCCCACAAGTGCACGCGAACTTGCGAAACTCAAGTCACTGCCATTCGTCACCACGGCTGAAATATGCGCGGGTGCGTTTGCACTGGCTAGCATATGGGCTCGTTGGCACGCCTTAGTAGACCGGCGTTGATTGGCATCCATTGTAGACTTGTTTTGAAAGTCAACTGAAGAGGCCTACAATTTTTTCCATACTTTTATTCGCAGTCAACCCTGTCGTGGTAGACCTGTGTGGCGGCTACCTTTAACCCTGTAAGTGCATCAAAAAGAAGGAAGCATAGGCAACGGGTGAGGCTTATCCACATAGTAGCAAGAATTTCTTCGCAGATATGTTTATTTCTGAAAATATTCAGCGCCAATATAGCGGGATTCCTACAATAACTGACCTAACACAGCCTTATTCATATCCTGATGGGTATTGGCGAAAAATCATAATCAACTTTATATATATATATATATATATATATATATATATGATAAGGTGGAACCGACAAAGACAAGGGAGACCGGAATGGCCATTTCTGGCTTATTGGCCGTCATCAGCCAGTCATACTCCAATCCCGGGTGTGGGATCGCGAGATTCGAACCCGCGACCTTTGGTCATTGAGTGTAACACTCTACCATTGAGCCACAAGTCCGTTGTTTTGTCGGTTTGCGATCGACTATGAATTATGATAGTGAGGTGTTCACCGATCTGGCTAAGGAACATGGATGTTCCGTTGTACCCTGGAGCTCACTTTAGAGCCCTCGCAGGCAGTTGCATAGCAACTTGGGGAATATGATGATAAGGTGGAACCGACAAAGACAAGGGAGACCGGAATGGCCATTTCTGGCTTATTAGCCGTCATCAGCCAGTCATACCCAATCCCAGGTGTGGATCACCCGAGATTCGAACCAGCGACCTTTGGTCATTGAGTGTAACACTCTACCATTGAGCCACGAGTCCGTTGTTTTGTCGGTTTGCGATCGGGACTATGAATTATGATAGTGAGGTGTTCACCGATCTGGCTAAGGAACATGGATGTTCCGTTGTGCCCTGAGCTCACTTTTAGAGCCCTCGCAGGCAGTTGCATAGCAACTTGGGGAATATGATGATAAGGTGGAACCGACAAAGACAAGGGAGAGACCGGAATGGCCATTTCTGGCTTATTAGCCGTCATCAGCCAAGTCATACCCAATCCCGGGTGTGGATCACCCGAGATTCGAACCCGCGACCTTTGGTCATTGAGTGTAACACTCTACCATTGAGCCACGAGTCCGTTGTTTTGTCGGTTTTGCGATCGGGACTATGAATTATGATAGTGAGGTGTTCACCGATCTGGCTAAGGAACATGGATGTTCCGTTGTGCCCTGGAGCTCACTTTAGAGCCCTCGCAGGCAGTTGCATAGCAACTTGGGGAATATGATGATAAGGTGGAACCGACAAAGACAAGGGAGACCGGAATGGCCATTTCTGGCTTATTAGCCGTCATCAGCCAGTCATACCCAATCCCGGGTGTGGATCACCCGAGATTCGAACCCGCGACCTTTGGTCATTGAGTGTAACACTCTACCATTGAGCCACGAGTCCGTTGTTTTGTCGGTTTGTGATCGGGACTATGAATTATGATAGTGAGGTGTTCACCGATCTGGCTAAGGAACATGGATGTTCCGTTGTGCCCTGGAGCTCACTTTAGAGCCCTCGCAGGCAGTTGCATAGTAACTTGGGGGAATATGATGATAAGGTGGGAACCGACGAAAGACAAGGGGAGACCGGAATGGCCATTTCTGGCTTATTAGCCGTCATCAACCAGTCATACCCAATCCCAGGGTGTGGATCACCCGAGATTCGAACCCGCGACCTTTGGTCATTGAGTGTAACACTCTACCATTGAGCCACGAGTCCGTTGTTTTGTCGGTTTGCGATCGGGACTATGAATTATGATAGTGAGCTGTTCACCGATCTGGCTAAGGAACATGGATGTTCCGTTGTGCCCTGGAGCTCACTTTAGAGCCCTCTCAGGGAGTTGCATACCACTTTGGGGAATATGATGATAAGATGGAACCGACAAAGACAAGGGAGACCGGAATGGCCATTTCTGGCTTATTTGCCGTCATCAGCCAGTCATACCTCAATCCGGGTGTGGATAACCCGAGATTCCGAACCCGCGACCTTTGGTCGTTGAGTGTAACACTCTACCATTGAGGCCACGAGTCCCTTTGTTTTGTCGGTTTGCGATCGGGACTATGAATTATGATGAGTGAGGTGTTCACCGATCTGGCTAGAACATGGATGTTCCGTTGTGCCCTGGAGCTCACTTTAGAGCCCTCGCAGTGCAGTTGCATAGCAACTTGGGGGAATATGATGATAGTTGGAACCGACAAAGACAAGGGAGACCGGAATGGCCATTTCTGGCTTATTTGCCGTCATCAGCCAGTCATACCCAACCGGGTGTGGATCACCCGAGATTCGAACCGGCGACCTTTGGTCATTGAGTGTAACACTCTACCGATTGAGCCACGAGTCCGTTGTTTTGTCGGTTTTGCGATCGGGACTATGAATTATGATAGTGAGGTGTTCACCGATCTGGCTAAGGAACATGGATGTTCCGTTGTG
>WEDG01003346.1:0-27093 GCA_017591395.1 Schistocephalus solidus | reverse complement strand
ATGTCGATCAGGCTGCAATGGAACAGTTCATGGGAGCCAGCGAAGTAAATCCATAAAACGTTCATCACAGACCCACGCAAATGATCGAAAAACCTGAAGAATACAAGGCCAAATGCACGCTCTCCGGGAGCTTATTGAGTGGACTGTCAGACAAAGTTGCACTGTTTGAGAGCTCTGCAGACATTTTTGTGAAAAAATTCTTAGGCTCACCGTTGGAGAGCAATTTTGTTACCCTTATAAAGGCAGTAAAAAATTCTACGATGGAAACTTCAATTAATATCACCAGGAAGGATACAGAAACAGGTTTTTCACAGAAAGATCTCTCTGGTAGATGATGGAGTACCTGAGACTACTATAGCTAAAACGCTGCGCAATCTTTGAATTCGGATTCAAATGTTTGATCTCCGTGGATCTTCAATTTTTTGGTATTTGGATCGACTGGATGCTGTTGCAACGGTGAGATTCCAATTTTTCAGTTTGTGCACACGATAATGTCATCATTAAAAGGGATTTTGGCATCCTTAATGAGAATTTAGAATTTATCCCTTGGTCTTGTATTCACCATTAGTTCTCCCAGCACAACCAAATTAACAAGGATCACATTCAACGCTTTTTCCTTTCAATTCGCGCCCGCGAGATACATCTCAAATTCGTCCTCAATCGTGCTCTATAAACCCCGGCCTCTCAGAACAAAGCTGTCATATTGACAGTTTTCTCCAAGATCTACTTCAAATAGTGCAAACGGCTGAGTCGTCTTTCCTTAACTTCAGAGTTGAAAATGTATGTATCCTTTAAATTCTTCTGAAAATATTCAACAGTATTCTAGAGCAGATTGAAAAACTAGGAAACCACCAGTAATAAGCAAACCAGTCATTATTAAGGTGCCTACAAAACCACCAACACCAGGATTCAAGCCCATGACCTTTCGCAACCAGAACTACCGCGCTACCAAATGCGCCCTGAGCGCACGGTTTATGACAGACCGAATTTATGTTTTAGCCACGGAACACCAACTGAGATTTATTTTTAAAACATTAATAATCTATTGTGAAACATACCAGTAGGATCATTATCCTGCATAGTGATTAAGCACAGTGGACTCATGGAGACAGCACTACAAGAAACCAGTACCAATTCACTGGCACCAGACACAATCACAAATGTTACGGCCAAAAAAGCCGCACCACCAAGAGTTCATCTTGTGACCTCTCGTAATGAAGATCAATGCATTAACCACTGTATCTCGAGTGCACGGTTCGCGGGTTTTCGAAGAAATTTTTCAATACGGAGCATCAACTGAGATATATTTTCATTAATAAGCAGTCCCTTTTGGAAAAATACCAATAAAATCATTGGAGTTAAGGGTGATTATACGCAGCAGACTCCAGGTGACACAAAAAAAACTAGAACTAGGGTACTAACATTAGACACTGATAATTCTGCAACAAATGAGGCGGATTCCTCAGCAGCCCATCGTTTTTTCGGCTTTGAGGACCTTAATAAGCGAGACAATATACTCGAAGAGAAGCTATGCCTACTGACTGACATCATTGTGGCTATTCTAGACTCCAGCAAAATAAAATTCCATCATAGTCCGTCAACTCACCAACTGACAGCAACGAATACGCTTGTAAAGAAGGCGTAGTTGTTGGAAACTCAAAGCCATCCAGGAAGTGGAAGCGAGTTACGACTCCGCAGGAAACTCCAGACGAACCAGTTCCACTGAATAACAAGGCAGTCAACGTTAATGCAAAAAATCATGAGCAAGGCTTTTTTACCTGTTACGGCAACTAAACCTACCAAGTCACCGAACACTTCCCAAGGAAAACCAGGGCGAACCTCAAAAAAAAACAGTTAGAAACTGCAAGAAGGGCACACCATCAATTCTGGAAAGGGATTCTGTAACTCCATTCCAGCCCGAGGCCAACTCAGTACGGGAGGGAATTTGACAGCCAGTTTATGGAAGAGAACACGCCAGCTCTGTGCACAGCACAGTACATGTCAACGACTGCAAAAGTTCCCAGGCCGAAGCAAGTATGTCGAATTGTCTAGACCTTGTGTTAACCCGAGACGAAGATAGTGTGCTGAATTTACACGATCTACTGCCAATGGATGCTAGTGACCAAATTGTACTGCTCTTTGAGTATTCCAAGTTTTCACAGCCCGACTCGATTAAGCAACTGGAAAAAATATATGAAAGGGAAATTTTTCCAGCATGCGCACCCAAATCTCAGCAATACCGTGGACAACCACATTGAGCGAAACCGTTGACGAATGCTAGAGTGCATTCAGTTCATTGGTTAAAAGAACAATTAATATATTACAACAAACAATCGTCCGTTGTGGATAAACCGTGAGCTTCAGATGTTCTTTAGTAGAAGAAATAAGATGTGGAAGCGATTTCGACTAACGGCGATTGTCAAACACTTGCGGGAATACAAACGACAACGATGTGTCTGTAAGCCTTTATAAAATGAAACCTTCCAAAACTTGTGGGTGCTGACTCTATTGAAGCTCTCTTCGGTTCTGATGGCGTTCACGGACTCTGAATCCTGTGCTGGTCTTCATGCTGAGGGCAATATTGCTGGCTCTGCAGACCTAAATCGGCTTATTTCTCAGTCGACAGCGAACAGCCGCTCGCCGACATACCTGCTGGTGCAGAATACTGGAGAGGTTCTTCACCGGGCATCTGAGTTAACGCTTCCCTGTCCAGAACTTTAATTACTCAATAAGCTGCAGTTTTTTCTCCTGAAAACACCTGAAACAACGATCAGGAGTTTTTTTCACTATTAGCTTGACCCTCTACTGTATATATTTTTTTGACCTTGCCTGTAAACTGGCAATAAATAAATAAAATAAAATAAAAATACCGACTCCGAACGAAGTATGAGATAAACATACTACAGCAGTCTTTGGAACATCCCAAAGATCCTATACGAGTACACACTCAATAACCAAAGAAATCGTTAACGGATACCAGCAATGCAGTCCCAAATGGAGTACTGAAAAGGGATGACCAAACAAAAGCCTCAGTCATTTCTAGATTCTAACAGTCGGTCTTCACTCATAAAAAGAAATCCTCCTTCGCTACCTATCTCAGGGCATCTAAAATATTCGGAAACGTTTGCACTAGAAATAATCTTCACTTCTTGCCCACATTGTGAAGGATAGAATTACTCCACCGGAAGACTGCAAAGTCACCGAGTCCAGCTAGAATTCATCCGCATGCCCTTCGAGAATTGGCCAATGTACTGTGTGAGCCAGTTACGATGATATTCAAAAAGTCCATGTAAGAGGGTGAACTACGGCAAAAACACAAAACCGCCCTTATCTCCGCGATCCGCAAAGGAGGGTCCAAGCTGGAGTCGGAGAATTACCATCCCATTAGTTTAACCTGCATTTTCGGAAAGGTCATCGAAAAACTTATTAATAGACATACAATGAAAGTATCTGGAGCAGAAGAACGTATTATGTGCTGCAAATCATGGCTTTTGTCGTGGTGAATCATGTCGAATGAGTGATCCTTACTCGCAGGGAAAACGGAAAAAGGCCATAGATCAAGATCGTCCAGTTGATGAACTTTTCTTCGACTTCAAGGTGTTTGATAGCATACCTCATCGGTGACTGTTACATATGATAAGGATGTGTGGTATCCAGGGAAATGATTTAAAGTGGATCAAAATTTCCTGTCATGAAGACTACAAAATATACTTGTTGGCACCACTGAATCCGAGTCGGTTCCAGTAGCAAGTGGATTTCCACAGAGGTCAATCTTAGATCCTCTTCTGTTCTTCATTTATATAAAATACTGCACTAAGTATATGGAATGTGATGCCATTATGTTTGCAGGTGATAAAAAATCTGGATAATTCTTAGCTCTGTTGACGATGGGCAGCGATTTGACGGCACCCAAGCAGTGCCAAATCAATAAACCTATTTTATTTTAGAAAAAACTTGAAAAATTGGTTGTCTGGTCGAGCAAGTGGCCTATAACGCTTAATATACACAAATGTGTAGACTGACGCTTGGGATCTGGGAGAAGACGTTCCCCTAGGTCAAGCTCAAGGTGCGCAGCTCCTTCTTAAAAGCTAAGAAAAATTATAATTTTTGATAAAACTAAGTGAAGCTAAGTAAAGTTAATTGAAAATTATAATTTTGGATAAAACTTTGCATTTTTAACACTTAAACACCGGCTTATACCTGTGGTGCTCGTCTTCGCCTGCAGGCGGCAACCTTCTGAGTCAACTATTTCACCCGATATAGCCTCATTATTAGTCAGGTGGATCTGTTATACAAAGAAGATTTTCCAAGCATGTCTAGAAATCCCTATTAAAATTATGGAAAAACATTTGATTTACAACAAACAGTTGTCTGCAGTAACCGCTGTTATTGTCATCTTACCAACTGGCATGAAATTACGGAAAAATATTTGGTTTTCAACAACAAATTTTCTGCAGTACGTGCTGTTATTGTCGACTTACCAACTGGCTGGAAATCTTTGGTGTCCATTTTTTCGCCCAACATAGCCTCATTAGTAGTCAGGTGGGTCTGTTATACTTAGAAATTTTCCCAAGCACGTATATGGATCCTTAGTTGAAATTGTGGAAAAAAAGACTAACAACAGGTATATAACTGCAGTAAACGCTGTTAATGTCGACTTAACAACTCGCAGAAAATCTATATTGCAGACCTCACCCTGCGTAGCCTCATTTTTTTTCTTTTTTTCAGTGCGATTTTTTTACTCCTACCATTTCCAATTTTCTTGTTTTGATTAAGAAATATCATCTTATTCAAAAAATAAGTGTAAGAAATTACGTCAAATGAATTGTTAAGGATAAAATTCCTTCAGCATTTGATTTTTAGAAATTGTTTTTGAACTTCAAGTTTTTCGAGTCTTTGAGATTTGTCTCTACCTCAGTGTAGAAGACTCGATACTTGGAAATTATTCAAGAACTGTCTGTATATCCCTCTGAGTTCGGAAATTGCGACTTGGACCTAAGGATTTTGAGGCTTAAAAAAACAAAAATTCCACTGCTGCGAAATTTTCCCTGCCCAGGCTTTATCTCAACTGGAAGTGCAAGCTTTGAGCTTTGCTCATTTCTGATCCTCACGCCGGTTGTATGTTCCCTGCATCTGCTTACAATCGCGGAAGGGGCTTAAAGCAAAGGTTGAGTCATTATATTTTGTTTTTCTTATATCTTTGTTCACATCCCCATATAGTCAAATTGTGGAATATCAGCACTGACTCTCTGTTAAATTTGTAGCGATTTCAACATCTATCGCATTTGCTTTGTATCCCCATAAGTATTCAGAACGCAAGTGCCTTAAGTTAATTGCCATAAAAATCGGTCCATGACCTAGTTTTGAACCTGCGCCGCAAAATTCGCGTAGGACCGTCTATCGACGCCTCTAACAACTCAGCCATACTGGCAGGGAATTTTGATCAGCAAAATAATAGAATAGCAGAAAAATGTTGCAATCATCGTTCTTCTGCTAATTGTTCACCTCCCGCTAAATGAGCAAAAATTCTAGTAAGCTTAAAAAATGTAGCTTATGAAGATGAGACCTGGATGGTGTGTTTTAGCCTCCTACAGACATTTTTAGGGAGAGAGTAGCAGGAAGGCAATCTAAAGCAAGAAATAGATAACTTTAAAATATTTATTTTTTACCCACCTGTTAAAAAAGCTTCTGTCCTTACAAAACCTTCCGCAAAAGCGAAATTCTTATGCGCATATAGCCTCTTTAAGCATTCCTAAAACTCACATAAAAGATATTGTGTTTACGTAACCCATTAAACCAGAGGACGTTTCTCTAGTTCAAAAGGGAGTTCTATCTAGTCCTCGCACCAAACCATCCTCGCTTAGCTCAGGCAGCATAAGCAATAATCTGGCTTTACAACCCAGCGCTGCATCGCTGCTTGACATTGCACGTACATGCGATGTTGAAGAGGTTGGTGAGTCGGTCAAACTAAAGAGGAAAAGGTCTAAGAAGACCAAGTCGTTCACGGATTTGGCTCCAGTCTGCCAAATACCCGGTTCATCGGGACCTATCGGACTAAGTGAACTGGTTACAAGTACTCACTCAGTTAAAAAATCTGAGTTGCAAACGGGCTCTCGATTTAGCCGAAAATATAATACACTCATAAAAGGGGTACCAGAGTCAGCGTCAATAATTCCAAAGGAGCGAGTTAAAAATGACTTCAATCTCCTTTAATTGTATGCCAAAACGTTGCAAACGGACGGTGAGTCCATCCAAATTCTCAAGGCATATGGAAAAGGGAAGTCTCTGTCAGTACCCGATTCAAACCCTTGACCAAGACATCTTAAAATCATCTTGCAAAGACGAAATAAAGGTACAGCTCATGCTACAGAGAAAAAAACCCTTCGGATTCTGCATTCTGAAGTTTTTTCAACCAAAATATGGGCTGAAAGAGTGAATGAAAATGAGACATTTAATAATAGAACTGGAAAGACGAAGGCCCAATGGCGAGTCAGATCCCCAAATAAGGGACGGACAAATAGTTTAAGTGAAAAGAGCATTTCTATGGCCGAAGGCAGTCACTCTGACAGCCTAACTGTCCCGTCATAGAAAATAAAAAGGTGCCCAGTTAAAATGTTCTTTTAAAATGCCAGATCTCTGCCTTTGCTCCAGACTTTGGTTTTCGTCCACCGCCCAGCCATTTTAATAGTAACAGAGACATGAGCAACACTCTGTGTATCCGACTACAAACTGTCTATTCTAGGCTAAGCTTACATTTGAAGTGATGGACAGGGAGCCCTGGTGGAGGAAGTCTGTATCTTTGTTTAACAACCACTTACATTTCTGTGGTTGGACTATCAACCATTTACCACGGTAGAAGAGAGCTGTTGGCTCCGAGTTGTTCTAAAAGATAACTAATCTTTTCTCGTTGGTTGTGTCTATCGCCCTCCCAACGCCATCCAGGATTACGATCTTTTTCTCGCGCAGGCATTTCACACCGCAGCTGACTTAAATCTGAAGAACTGCTTGATTGCAGGTGACTTCAATATCCCTGAAGTTTACTGCTTTCTACCTTCCGGTCCTACAAATTTCGAAGACATACTTGAGGCCATAGATATTGGCAAGTGCGACAGTAAGTTGATTTTACCACCCAAGGATCAAGCATACTTGGTCTTATTTTCTTTAGAGGTTGTCAGCCATTGTCAGTGCCAACTTTAGACACATTTGGTGGTTCTGACCATGCCATACTTCTTTCTACACTAGAACTCAAGGCGGATGAAACGTTTTCAAACACTATAGTTTTTGCACGAGTTCCGATCAGCAAATATTTCTAACATATCTTAATTCCCACGATTGGGCTAACTTCTTTGTACGTTTGGATGTTAATGTTTGTACTGATAAATTGTACCAACTTGTACCACTTTTATCTTTCCACCGTAGACTGCGTACACTCTCATGTTGTTTTCATCTACAAAAGGACACCTCCGTCCTACCCTTGATCCAACTAATCTTTGAACAGGCTAAGAAGCTGTCTAAAGAAAAATTACTAGCCGATGAGGTCAACTTCAAAGAAAGCCCTTCGTTGAATTTTGTGAAACTCTTTTCGCGCACAGTTAAAGCACAGAGAAAAACGTAGTAGCTCATACTTCGAGACACCTTAGGAAACCACATAGATGACGCTAATTTATTTATTTATTTAATAATTGCCAGTTTACAGGCAAGGTCAAAAGGGATATATACAGTAGGGGGTCAAGCTGACAGTGAAAAAAAACTCCTGATCGTTCTTTAAAGTATTTTCAGGAGAAAAAACTGCAGCTTGTTGAACAGATTAAAGTTTAGGAAAGGGAAGTGTTGACACAGGTGCACGGTGTATTACTTCTCATTTCGGTGTTGTGGATCTGGTCTTCTGTACTAGCAGCAAGTATGCCGGTGAGCGGCTGCTAGCTGTAGACTGAGGAATAACCCGATTAAGGACTGCAGAGCCAGCAATATTGCCTTCAGCATGAAGTCCGGCATAGGATTCAGAGTCCGTGGACGCCATCAGAACGGAAGAGAGCTTCCAGAGAATCAGCACCCAAAATTCGTGGAAGGTGTCCTGAATGTAGAAAAAACTATTGACAGCTCTCGTAAACAAAGGATAGTTTTGCTGAATTTTTAATACTTCTGGGTAGTTTATTCCAGATTGCTATAGCGTTTACCGAAAAACTGACGGTATTTAACGGTGCGTGCCAAAGGAAGAAATAAGAATACATCTCTATGATTGGTGCGCCGACAGTGGTCGAGCTGCCTCAGGGATGTAAGGAGGTTAAAGGTAAAACCGTTTAAAAGCTTGAACAGTAAAAATAGTCCCTTCTGTAATCTACGAAGCCACAAACGGGTCGAGGCTTGTAAGCTCACAGCGTTGTTGGTAGGACAGGTTTCTGTGCTCTGAAGTAATAACTCTTTTAGTAAAGAAGTGCTGGACTGATTCTATCTTCCTCCGTTCACTCGCGTGCAGAAGGCTAAATAGAAACGAGCAGTATTCCAGACTAGGTCTGACATACATTTTATAAAAGGCTGGTCCTAATATTGAGGGTTTTAAAAATTTCTGAGAATAAACCCAGTGGTTTGGCGTGCTTTAAAGACAATCAGGGCGCAGTGCTCTGACAGATTAAGACTACTAGAATATGATATGCCCAGATCCGTTATAAACCCGGGCACATTTAAGTCATGACCGTCTATGCTTAGATGAGGCTGATGGTTGTCACAACTAACCATAACGGAGCATTTGGGCCAAGAGAGCGAAAGGCGCCATGTGCGACACCACTGAGCGAAAGCTTGAAGATCCTTTTTTAAGAGCTCAAGCACAATGTGGCGATCGACCGGTTTATAACGATAGGCAACGTTTAAATCATCAGCGTACATAAAGGGCCTACCATACTGAAAACAATCAGGAACATCGTTCACAAAAAGGCAAAATAGAAGCGGGCCGAGTACACTTCCCTGAATAACTCCACTCCTCACGTGCGTGGGGTTGGAGATAACATCGGAAATTTTTACCCGTTGTGCGCGATCATTCAAATAGGAGGATATTAAGTTCAGAAGCTTGTTACCTATGCCGAAGGAGGTAAGTTTCAGCAGGAGGAGATCGTGGTCGACACGATCAAAAGCCTTCGTGAAGTCGAAATAAACGGTGTAAATTGCAAAACCACTATCTCTAGATTGTAGCACATGATCAAAGTAAAGAGAGCTGGCAGGTGTCACAAGATCTTTTTCGAGAAACCCATGCTGAGCCGCATTAAGTAGGTTATTCTCTGTTAGGTGACGCATCAACTTGTCTTTAATCAAGGTCTCTAATATCTTCGAGGCTGCTGGCAGTGTATTTATTGGCCTAAAGTCGGCAAATGACGTAGTTCGGCCGTGTTTGGGTATAGGCAAAATGTGCGATTCCTTCCATAAAATAGGGAAGGTTCACTTTCAAGAGCAAGATTGAATATCTTATACAGAAATGACGGAAATATATCATTTGCATCCGCCTTTAGAACGCTGACCAGGACGCCATCTGGTCCAGGACTGTAAGATTGGCGAGAACGCCGAATGGCTACGGTTACGTCCCAGAGGGTAAAAGTTATGTTTTCGAGGACGTTACCGGTCCAAACCCGGACGTTTGGAAAGAAGGCGACCGAATGTTCATTAAAAGTTCTAGACAAGAAAGCATTGAAGCTATCAGCCGTCAACTTAGCGTCAGCTATAGGGTTTCCAAAAGCGTCTCGAAGTATAGGGTACTGAGTTTTTCTCTGCGCTGTTACTGTCCGCGAAAAGAGTTTTGCAACATTGTACGAAGGGTTTTTGGCAAAGTTTACCTCTTCAGCTAGTCGCTTTTCGTCAGAGAGCCTCTTAGCCTGTTCAAAGATTTGCTGGATCAATGGCAGGACGGAAGTGTCATTAAGTCGATGAAAACTATGCAAGAGTCTACGCAATCTACGGCGGAAAGATAAAGGGAGGTAGACATCATCCTTGACATTAATTATTTTCTTACGAGGAACAAAACGAGAAATGAGTGGACCTAGAACTTGGTAGAATGTATCAGTACAAACATTCACATCCAAACATAGAAAGCAGTTAGTCCAATCGTGGGAATTAAGATGTGTTAGTAATTCCCCCATATTTGCTGATCGGAAATCGTGGAAAAAGCTATATTTTTTTGAAAACGTTTCATCAGCCTCGATTTCTAGTGAAGAAACAACTATAGCATGGTCTGAACTCCCAAGTGGGTCTAAAGGTGAAACTGACAATGGCTGACAACCTCTGCAGAAGATAAGATCAAGTATGTTTGATCCTCGGGTGGGAAAATCAACTACCTGATCCCCCATGCCAGTATCTATGGCTTCAAGCAAGTTTTCGAACTTTGCAGGACCGGAAGGTGGAAACCAATGAACTTCAGGGAGATTAAAGTCACCTGCAATCAAGCAGTACTTCATATGTAGGTCAACTGCGGCATGAAATGCCTGTGAGAGACGGAGATCGTAATCCCCGCTTGCGTTTGGGGGGCGATAGACACAACCGACGAGTAAAGAGTAGTTATCTTTTAGAACTACTCGGAGCCAACAACTCTCTTCTACCGCGGTAAATTTTCGATAATCCAACGGCAGAAAGGTAAGTGGCTGCTTAATATAGATGCAGCTCTCTCCGCCACGGCCCTCGTGTCGATACAAAGGGTGTTGCCCAAGTCTCTGTAACTATTACAATGTCGGGGCAGTGGATGAAAACCAGAGTCTGGAGCAATGGCATCATCATTTGACGGCTGATAGATTCAATTATTTATTGTTAAGCACTTTTAGCGAACATTCTGTCGCTCCCTTTCCGACCATGAGGGTTTTGACCGGTGCCATCCTCGAAACCATAACATTTACCCTCTGGGACGTCCCCGTAGCCATTCGGCGTTTTCATCAATATAACAGTCCTCAACAAAAAGGTGGCCTGGTCAAGGTTTTAAACGCTGATACAAATGATATATTTGCGTCTCTTCTGTGTAAGATATTTAGTCGTGCTCGTATAAGCGAAACCTTCTCTATTTTACTGGAATGAATCATACATTCTGCCTTAAACCCAAACACGGCCAATCTGCGTCATTTGCTGACTTTAGGCCAATGAATACACTTCCAACAGCCTCGAAGATCTTGGAGACCTTGATCAAAGACAAGATGATGCACCACCTAACAGAAAATAACCTACCTAATGTGGCTTAGCATGAATTCCTCGAAAAAAGATCTTATGACATCTGCCAGCTCTCTTTCTTTGATCATGTACTACAAAATAGCGACAGCGTTTTGCACTTTGAAAAGTTTATTTCGATTTTACAAAGGCTTTTTATCGTGTTCAGCATTATCGCCTCCTACTGAAACTTGCCTCCATCTGCATAAATTACAAGCTCCTGAACTTAATATCCGCCCAAAACGATTTAAGATTTCGGATGTTACATCCAACCTCACACATGTGAGGAGTTGAGTTATTCAGGATAGCGTGGTTGGTCTGCTCATATTTTGCCTTTCGTCAACAATGTTCCAGCTTGTTTTCAGTATGGTAGGCCCTTTATGTACTTTGATGATTTGAAAGTTGCCTATCAATAAAAACCGGCTGATTGCAAAATCGCGCTTGAGCTCTAAACAGGATCCTCAGGCCTTCGCTCAGTGGTGTTGCACATGGCACCTTTCCAATTCTTGTTACAAGGGCTCCATTATGGTAACTGGCGACACCCATCAGCCCCAGCTAAGCATAGACGGTCATGACCCAAATTTGCCTAGGGTTATATAGGATCTGGAAATATCATGTTCTAGTGGTCTTCACCTGTCAAAACATTGTGCCCTGATTGTCTAGAAAGCACGCTGAACTATTGGGTTTAATCTCAGAAATTTTAAAACTGTCAATATAAGAACCATACTTTATGAATTGTATGTCAGACCTAGCCTTCTGCGCGTTAGTGATTGGAAGAAGATAAAATCAGTCCAGCGTTTTGTTAATAAAAGACTTTTCTCCTGAGAACACCGAAACCTGTCCTACCAAAAACAATGTGAGCGTACTAACCTCAACCTGTTGTGGCTTCGCAGATTACAGAAGGGATTATTTTTACTGTTTAAACTTTTAAACGGTTGTAACTTTAACCCAGCTCAACCACTCTCGGCACACCAGTCATCGAGATGTCTTTTTTTCTTCCTCCGAAACACACAGTTTAGACACCGTCAGTTTTTTTTCAGTAAACGCTATAATCAGCTGGAATAAGCTCCCCAGGAGTCTCAAAATTCAGCAACCTATGCTTTGTTTGAGAGCAGTCGCTAGTTTACTACATTCAGGACACCTTCCACGAATTTTGGGTGCTGACTCGGTGGTATTTTTATTCCGTTCTGATGGCGTTCATGGATTCCGAGTCCTGTGCCAAACTTCATGCGGAGGACAATATTGCTTGCTCTGAAGTCCGTAAACGGCTTATTCCTCAGTCGACAGCGAGCATCGGTTCACCGACACACCTTTTGCTGATGAAGAATACCGGATCCATAACACTAAATGGAGAAAGATTAAACCATGCAACTGTGTCAATCTTTCCTCGTCCTGAACTTAGATCATTAAATAAGCTGCAGTTTTTTTCTCCTGAAAGCACTATCAGGAATTTTTTTCACTGTCAGCTTGATCCTCTACTGTAAATCATTTTGACCTTGCCTGTAAACTGGAAAAAAATGAATAATGGACTGGGCTGTAATTGAGTGATGTTTGCGAATGGCGTCAAGCTATGGCGAATGATCAATTGTCAGTATGATGAACAAACACTGCAAGAGGGACTTAAAACACTTAACTGAATGGTTAGGTAAATGAATTCAAGGAATTAACCACGAGAAGTGTGTTTTTCTGCCGCCCAACTCTAAGAACGAGAGGGCAAATGAAGATGCTCCTCATTAAATCCTTATCGAAAAATGCCTGTCAAATGTAACTAGAAAAAGTCCTTGTAATTACCACTTTGTCATCCATGAAGACTGCCTTGCATTGCCGCACGATGGCCGAAAAGGCAACCGGAATTCTTTTTGCCATGAAAAGAAATTTCCTAGATATAGAAAAGGAGCAATTTGGCGAAGTATACGGAGCGATTTTTCGTTCGCAACCAGGACATGGAATCCAGACGTGACGCACATGGCTGAAAAAAAGCTTAAAGGTTGCTGGAAGGGGTTGAAAAGGGGATACAAAAAAATCTTGAAAGGCCTAAATAGTTTATCATACTAATGGAGATTTGATGCGCCTTATATATTTCCCCTTGATTAGTTGCCGACCCAATGAGATCTCTTACAGGCATGCCGAATCATAAGAAACCGTAACTACACCCGGCAATTTGGTGATTTATTTGCACTGGTCAAAACAACAAATCTGTGTAGGAACTCCTTCAAACCTCGAGGAGCCTTATCTTACCTGGATGCCCATAGATACTGAGCTTAAGCTACACCAATAAATTAGATCTTTCGCCTCGTGCCGATAGAATTACGGCCAAAGCTACTCAGATTTGCGGCTTTATTTCTTATAATTTCTACCTTCCTGAAATTAAATTAAGACTTTATCGTATGTTTGTACTTCCCATTCTTGAATTTTGCTGTCCTTTCTTCGGTTTGATGAACAAATCTAGCCGTTCAAAAATTGAAAATGTCCAAAGACATTTCACAAAAAAACTCCTATTTCAGACTCTTTCAACTACTTCCTACTCAACAAGATGCCAGCTAACGAAGCTAAAACTTTCTTTGGGTCAGGAGACTTGAAGCAGGCTTTTGTCTCCTTTTTCGACTTAATAATAGTTCAACTCTCCCAAAAACTTTCTGTCATTACCCCCGTTAGTCTTCCTTATAACCTTAGAAATTCTGCACTAATTATACCTCCCCCTGCATCCTCCACGTGTAAACGCTCTCTCTTCTTTGCTTCTAGGTAAAGTGTTCTTTGGAATAACTTGCCAATTGAAATTAGGTCGTTAACTAGTCTATCTGCATTCAAGCGAAGACTGCACATTTATCTTAACACTGATTCTATTAACCTTTTATTTTCCTCATCTTTTCCCAGTAGCTTTCCCCATGACTCGAAGAAAGGACCATCGGGAATTTGAGTAACCCTCTTGAAACTATATTTACGCTACCTCGAGACGCCCATGAACTATAATGTCTCCTTATATCACCCGTCCTCCAAACGATGACGTCATTCGGACGTACAAATTCGGTGGTCCACAGTCTTAAATGCTGCGGTTTCTTGGATACTAACCATCATCAGAATTCAATTCTGGATCCTATGATGGTGAGGACTTAAGTTCATTGACGCATTTTCGTGAGATTCTGTTTCATACGCCTAAGGGATCAAGAACGAATCATTTTGACGTTTCATTATCTCATTCTGAAATGCTACTGCAGTATTACCCTATTCTACCACCTGACCATTTTTTCATAAGCAGTTTTTTCTCCTTCCTTCTATTCGAAAATGAAGGCCTTTTGAACTCGCCTCCAGTCTCATGGTAGGAGTTTTTTTTCACTGCCTATTTTTTCTAGTTCACTATTAATTTTAAAACATTGCTAACTGTTGACATAGCAGGACAAGTTATGAATTTGTACATTTTATCTGCACACATTGTCATAACTTTATTTCGTTACTAATGTTTGCTTAGACAGTACCTTCCCGGTGCTAACCAAATATAAATTCTAAATTCTAAATACGAGTTTTGCCGTGAGATTTTGCTGTCTGTAATGGACGGTATACAGGTGGACACGACAGAGACATTCGAACATTAAGCATGTGTTAGTTTACTTAAAAGATACCACTGGGCTGGCCAATAAAGCGCAGTTACACTCTACCAACTCTTCATCCATACATACCGACAACAATGGTATGTACGTTTTCACGTTATACTTTGTCCTTTGGGGAACTTTGTTTAAATCCTCATTTTAACAAAAAATATATTTTCAAAAACAAATATTTAACGCCTCACTTTAAAGTAAAATATTCATGTAAACTTGAACAGTATAATATATTATTTAAAAGGTCTTCAAAGGCGATACTTATAACCCTTATCATACCAAACTTATACTGAAATATACTAAAATGTTTACTAAACTCTTTGTCTTGGACCGAATGGCGTCCAAGTCGGTAGTATAAAGACGGATGCAAATGATATTATTCCGTCCCTTCTGTGTAAGATATTTAATCTCGTTCTCGAAATTTAAACCACTGTGTGTGTGTGTGGAGGAAATCGCACATTCTGCCTATATCCAAACACAGCCAATCTACGCTATTTTAAAATTTTCGGCAATAAACTCAAATTCCGCAATTTTGAAGATCTTGTAGACATTGAGCAATGATAAGATGATGAATCACTTGACCAAGAATAAGCGATTGAGTGCGGCTTAGCATGAAGGTCTTGCGACACTTTTCAGCTTTCTTTATTTGATCATGTTCTACAATCTAAGGACACTGGTCTTACAATTTGCATAGTCTATTTCAATTTCTTTCTTCTCCTGAAACTTCCCTCTTTGAGGTAAACTTCCGAAATTTAATATCCTCTTACTTGGGCTCGCGCACACAACATGGTACGATCTCCCACGTTATCTCCAACCCCACACGCGTGAGAAGTGGAGTTGTTCAGGGCAGTGTGCTTGGCCCGCTCTTATTTTGCCTTTTTGTCATAAACTCTTACAGATTTGTTTCAGAATTGAAGGCCTTTTATGTATCCTAATGATTTGAAAGCTGACTAACGAATCAAACCATGAGATCACAACATCGTTCGCAAACGCTTAAAAATGATCTTGAGGCCTTTGCCTAGTGGGTTTGCACATGGCGCCTTTCCTTTTCTTGGCTCATATAATAGGTTTATTAATATAGCACTTTTTGGGTGCTCTTTATGCTACTTTTTGGTTCTTAGCGACGATAATCGGCCTCAACTAAGAATAGACGGTCACAACTTAAATGCGCTCAGAGTAAGTAAGGACCTGGACATATTATATTCCAGTGGTCTTAAGGTTTCAGAGCATGGTGTCCTGGCTTTTCCCAAAGCGTGCATATAAAAAATCGCCCTTATAAAATGCATATTAAAACCGGCATGGAAAACTGCTCACTTCGTTTGAGATAGTGAACGGAAGAAAATAGAACCGGTTCAGCACTTTTTTACTACAAGAGTTTTATCCTTGGAACACCATAATCTGATGTATGAACAACGTTTTGGGTTTAGAAACCTTGTTCCTTTGCGGTTTTTCCAATCAAAGAATGGACACTCGAAAATTTAACCCCTTACTACTCTGAAACAGCTAAACCACTCTCGGCGCTACGGTTACCACGATATCTTTTTAATTCATCCTTGGCACACAAAGTTAAATAACATCAGCCACATAAATGCTGAACAGCTACATCAAACCATTAGAATCGAGCCAATAAGTTCGAAAAAGCTTCCCTTCAAAAACAATTACATAATTGCATAAACTTCTCATAATCATAAATTCCCATATTTCTTTTCCTGTCATGGCCATGAATTGCCTATTCTGATACTAAAAATAATTTCGTCAATAAATATTAACATACCTTCAATAAGCCGAAAGAGAACTGATGCCACAAAGGCATCAAATAATAAGATTGAATCACCTTTGAGTATGATTTAAACGCAAGAATTACATAGAAGGTACGATAAATACACACATGCTCTATTTTTGATTATTTTCATATTCATGACTCGAATCGATTTAGACACCACAAGTTATTTCAGCAACTATTCGGACAGCAGTGATAACTTCAGCAAAATAGCGAACAAACTGAGAGTATTTACCATCAATAAGCTTGCAGAGCTAAGTCGGATATAAAGCGATACCTTTATTGTCCGATCTAGGTCAATCAATAAACAAGACCATATTATAAAATACAATGTGATACCCATTTGATAGCATTGGAATTTTCGTGCAATTGAACAATTCAGTCTTTTTAAGAGGTCAGTCAAAGAAAGTCTAATTAATCAGCCGAACCACACAACTAACCGATGCGTTCGCATCTGAATATTTCAGCTCTCGCATCGGATTTGATGTAATGGAAATTCGAATTGACCTCGGGCTGATGTTGTCTCTGTCAAATGAACACTTGAAAATCCTTAGGTAACAGATAATTATCGACCCAAAATTCTTAATATTAAACATAAGCTCCTGTTGTATTTAAGTTTTCTTTCATAGTTTGGTATAACTATACATTTGAATGCATGCTTGTTTACTAAAAAGGGCTCATTTTGCACACTATTGACTAAGACTGAACCAAAAACAAAGCTAAAGTCGCAGGAGATTGATGAAGTTTTTTTTCCAGTGTTCTGAGGACATTGAAAGCGCTCAGGAGGTGCTATATCAATAAACATATTATCTAAAAATAATTAAAACTCAATTCCTTTAGGATTTTTTCTGTACTATTCTGAGTTTCAGTTTATATTTATTTAGACATTGCATGTAAAATGACATTAAGTACAATTATTTATTCAGAAAAGCTTAAGAGTCCTTTGTGTGTGAGATGATCGTTCGCATCGGAATTTATTACCCGTCATGAACCAAACCGGGGCCTGACATTCCATTTCAGGATAACAATAAGAGGAAATAAAGAAGACGGACGAACAAAAGTAAGTCAAATAATCACTATGTTCATAGAGCAAACCCTCAAGATTTTGGAGGTGCGACGATCGTATTATACTCGCTCTGTGTAAGGGAATTTCAACTGGCGGTAGCGAGTCACAATGCAGCATCTGCAGAGTTTTTTGAGATTTAAAACTTAGTCAATGGAGGGTTTGATCATTATTCTTCAGACAGTGTTGCAATCCATCAGAAGAATGGTAAGTAAGAATGGATAGGAGTTTAACCAAAGAGATTTGGTTATTTACAACAACCAAGTGATCCATCGTCCATTGTTCTCCCCCTGGAGAGGCCCATTTCGGAGTACCACACAGTTGGCCCAGTAAACAGGGGCTCGCACCCGACCGTTAGCACTTTTCATGCAAACCGAAAACTAACCTTCCTGTACACCAATGCACAGAGTATATTATCGAAGCTTGACGAGCTTAAGATTCATGTCGGCGATCTATCTCCAGATGTAATTTTCGTAACGGAAACAAAGTTGTCCCAACACGTTGACGACCGGGAGGTAACTATGGCTGGCTACCAAATTTTTAGAAAATAAAGGAAAGAGCGTCAAGGGGGCCGTGTACTCACATACGTGAAAAGCGAACTTACAGTTTTAGACAAAACTTATAAACTCGCTTATACTTCCGAGGCGATATGGCAATCCGTAAAAGTGTCAGGTACATCAAGTCTAGATATCCTGACAGTCTACCGCCCACCGAGAAGAGACCCCGTAGCCGATGCTTACCTGCTAGAGGAGCTTGAAAAGATAACTACAAGGTTTAATATCCTGATCATGGGTGACTTCAATGCGCCTCACATCCAATGGAGCTCGACCTGCGCACGTAGTTCTGATCTAGCTTTTGACGGTTGTCTTCTGAGCACGAGGCTAAAGCTACTTCTCACACAGCACGTCACTTTTCCAACAAGGGTGTGCGAAGGAAAACAGGCCAATTGCCTGGACCTAGCTCTCACGAAGTCACAGGACAGCATCGACGAAGTGTCATGTCTACCGCCGCTAGGTGAAAGTGACCACGTGGTACTGCGATGGGAGTACTCACTATTTTCTATGCCAGCAAGACCCACAACAATCTGAAAGAATATATGGCAAGGCGATTTTGGTGAAATGAGGGCCGAACTCATGCGCACTCAGTGGGAACCTTTTTTCTTTGGAAACATAACCGATGACTGGGAAAAGTTCCGGGACATACTGCGCAGGCTCATCGAAAATCACTGTCCGATTTTGAGAAAAAGGGTTAACCAACAGACCGCGATGGCTTACGCAGGCCTTAAAAATCAAAGTTAACAAAATGCGGAGATTGTGGAAAAAATCGTTTACGGACGGAACTCCTGCATCTCTAAATGCGAACAAAATGCAGAGAAATCGGGTCAAGGGCCTTATTATTAGAACAAGACAGGCTTTCAAAATGGACATGCTGAACCGGGCCACCGTGAACCCGAAAATGTTTTACGGTTACCTCAGGCAGAATACACGGAACAAGGATCCGATACCCCCGCTGAGGACCGCCGAGGGCATAGACCTTACTTAAGACGGTGCGAAGGCTGATCATCTTTCGGAATTTTTCTAGTCTGTTTTCACAAAGGAAATGAGATACGATTACCCTACCGATGGCTTCGAAGTGGATACAATAGTTGAGACTGTTCATTTCACTAAGACTACTGTCCTCAAGGAAAATTTGGGGTTAAAGGAATATAAATCACCGGGTCCTGATGTACCTGCAAAGCTGTTGAAAGAGCTCGCAAGAGAATTGGCAAAACCACTCTCTACGCTTTTCCGAACATCCTTCCAGACCGGAAGTCTACCAGCCGACTGGAAATCTGCATGGATTACGCCGCTTTATAAGGGTGGAAGCTGGGTCTCTGCAAACAATTACTGACCGGTCAGCCTTACTTCAGTTTGTTGCAAAATCATGGAAAAAATAATTAAGCAACAATCAATGCAGTTCCAAGAACATAACAATCTGCTATCCGAGGTCCAGCACGGTTTCCCTAGACTTAGATCCTGCGTCACAAATTTGCTCTACCGTTTAGAACGTTTGACTGAAGCAATCGATAGAGAAAATACGCTGCACGCAGTCTATATCGATTTCAAAAAGGCTTTTGATAGCGTGCCGCACCACCGCCGTCTTTATAAACCCAACCACATAGGCGTAAGAGGTAGACTTCTGAAATGGATAGAAAACTTCTTAACTGGTCGCTCACAAACTGTCCATATCAGCGACAAATAGGCCACCAAGGTTAAGGTTGAGAGTGGTGTTCCCCAAGGCTCTGTTCTCAGTCCTATTTTGTTCATTGTCTACATCAACGATTGTGCCAACGAACAGGACTGCAATATTGCCATGTTTGCCGATGATCTCAACTTTTGGTGCGTCATTCAAACTGCGGCTGACGAAGAGAATTTGCAAGAAACCTTAAAGCGACTCAAGAAATGGTCAAATGACTGGCTCTTGCCATTTAATGAGAGCAAGTGCAACATCATTCGAGTCGGAAAAGCGATCCTTCGAACTGTACAGCTAACAGTCTGAATGGCATTCCATTGAAAGAAGTGGATGCCCAAAAGGACCTGGGATTCTGGATCACGCCCTCGCTTAAACCCTCCCTACATTGCGCAAAGGTAGCGAAATCAGCCATGTCAATTCTGTACCTCGTTAAACAAGCTTTTGCAGCCTTCAATACCGACTGCTTCGCTAAAGTCTTCGAAACATTCGTGCGGCCACAGTTGGAGTCCGCTTTCCAAGCTTGTAGACCCTGGGCGGTGAAGGACATTAACATCCTCGAAAAGGTCCAAACGCAAGCAACAAAACTTGTCCTTGGACATGGCTCACAGCCTTATAAAACACGGCTGTCGAATCATTAACCTCTTTCCCTTGCGCTATAGACAGCTTCGGGGGAACTGATACTAACATTCCGCATACTACGCGTTCAGGACTATTGTCTCGTCCCAGGTGATTTCTTCGAGTTAGCAACAACAACGAACTTGAGAGTTCATCCTCTCAAAGTACGTGTGACTAGAGCAAGGCTAGACACTCGGAAGTACTTCTTCTCCAAAAGAGTAGTCGAAACTTCGAATAGTCTTCCTCTGGATGTTGTTATGTCGGACTCCTTGGAGGTTTTGAAGCGAAAGTTAGATCGATATAATGGTGCGAGCTACAACACGAACTGAAAGTTGCAAGTGTGACGTAAGCAAATAAGGTAATTATGATTATAATAGCTACGTTTGAGTAAAATTTATTTGTTTGTTATTTTCGTTTGAGGTCTTGCACTCCCATAATTATTTGCACAACTTGGTGACATCGTGAGTGTTCGCATCAGCTGGAACTGGCGGCCGTCGGCCATGAGGAGTATGAACGTTCTCCCTTGGTTCGCAACGCAATGGACTGAGGATGATCTGGGCATATATTTCCGCCTTTGAAATCCCTCAACGGACTTTGCAATCAATAAGGGAGCATCTGACTGATTCATGTGACATCCGCAATGCCCTCCGTTTGACCCCCAAGGGTGACAGTTTTTTTCTCCTGAATATCACAAAGAGTTTTTTTTCACTGTCTGCTCTTTTTAAACTATGTTCCGCTATGTTTGCCTCGCCAACATATCGAGATAATATTTTTTGAACCCTAAACTCGCATGTTCAAATAGGGGATTCAAAGGTGACTAACCTACATCTCCCTCAAATATACTGATACTGATAGATGAGTTTGCTGCAAAGGTAATACGGCAAATATATTCCCTATTAATAATACAACAGATGGAAGAAGTAAAGTGGAAAGTAAATTGTTTGTCCTAGAAAACTACACACTAAAGGAAATGTCCATCGTGTTTTAATGGAATAAAATTCGAACAGAAAGGACAAACATAAAGCCGGACACCAATGCGCGATTGGCTAGTTCGCGGTTGGTTACATGTGCGACTGTGTCTTATCGAAGGTTGTGACCGCAGCCCCGGGGAATCGATGACAGTCCGGAGACTTGTGTCAAATATTGATTATTAAATGAGAATAAATGGCCAGGGGAAATCGAAGAGATACATATGTAGTATATCCTCTACAGAAAATATATTCTAGGATATATCCTAACTTCGAGATTCAGTTCCTGCCCCCATCAGGGAAAACTGTAGGTTTATGTATGCATCATTTCTCTCCACAACTTTTGCATAGGAAGTTGATCACCAAATGCTCGCCGAACGCTGCTGCAACTCCCCGCTTGTTATGGGAGGATTCGAAACCAGTCACCCATTACGATGCGCTTTGATAAATCTCCGCCGTATTTGCGCAGGCCGGATGGCATTATTTTACACTTCCTACAAATGATTCCTTCTTCAATTATCACTCACATTGGTGCTAAAAAAACTGATGTCAGTACATGATAGTCGAAGCATCCTTGAACGCAAAAGAGTGTGCGATTAGACAGAAGCGTCGGTGAAGATCCACGGGCAATATTGCGACCGATCATAAATCTACCTCAGGTTTAAGTGGTGCCGTTGCTTCTATTGTAAAATGCTGTACCTGCGTCCTCTGCTATAACCGCACCCTGTTGCCCTAGGGCAAAAGCATCCACTCATCACTTCTGGTAATCTGCGTTATAGCTAGATTTATTAGTGTCCAGGTGGACCTCGTCGTGTATTGGGACTCTCACCTTGCCCCTGTGGGCTGCTAGCGCCGTCATCACTGGTAGCGTAACGAGCGAGATCCATTTTGTGATTGCCATTCAATGAGGCAAGTTTGACAAGGATTTTGAGAGGACAAGGTGAAACTCAAGGGCAAATGTTGATCTTTTGACAAACTTTGCCCGGGGATCTTTATCGTTGTCTTCTTCTTCTCGCACACTCTTTTTTCCTCAGCCAACTGGCTAACAATATCTGCGGTTTATCATGCCCAAGTGCGTGCAATGGATCACCAGGATTGACATTATCTAGCCCTCGTCGGCTACGTATGTCTGGCTGCGGTGAGCGCATGTACCATTTGAATTTGGCTTCATTTAAACTTAACGATGTTTTCTATACAGCCACATAATTTACTGCTATCTTAGACTAAAATATACCAATAATAATTACGCTCTCTCTTTTTAGGCCGAGAAGCCCTCGGACTGCATGTTCTCAATCTATGAATTTGGGCGGCTAATATATTTTTTTCACGCGCTTTATTAATATCAAAATATTTGTTGCATTTTCCGCGTCCTCTAATGCGTTTTTCTCTTTTGCACCCGTTGCTATTGACCGTGGTATGTTTCACAAGTTGAAATAAATATTTTGTTATTTTACGTTTTTTCGCTACTAGTGTGTTTGTGTTCTCAGGAATTTTGTGGGTCAAGGTGTTGTCTTTGTGACTCTTAGCGCTGCTAAAGGCAATTGCCTTTTCGTTACCCTACTCTATTTGGATAAACGTGTCTTTGCTTCTAAATGTCAACTTTCCTCTTCGCATAAATATGCTGTCGTTGACAGTTTTAGCTAGCACCATCACTAGTTTTGGTGACTCCAGGGTTCACAGTTTAAGCCGTGAATTTGCATAAAGAATCGCAGGATGAGGTGCTGACAAGCTACTCAATTTTCACAACCCAATCCATCAGTCTACCGCAACTGGAGGTGTTTATTAGCCAGTGGACAACAACTGGCCTACAATTCCGCTGTTTTACAAACTTTTTACAGGCAACAGTATTGCCGCTGGGTTTTCAAACCAGATGGCGTGCCTATTTCACAGTAAGATTCCAGTGAATGTCTCATCGCTATCCGTCACCTATGCATACACTAAGCCGTTGCTGTTACCATGAGTAATTTTATGAAGACTTTCCTAAGCAAAAACGCCATCACAGCCTTACTCCTTTATATTATGCTTTGGTGGTCATGGGGACCAGAGTACTCCTGGCTTTTCGTTTATGTCAGTAAAGATTCGAATGTGGACTCTTAAAATTTTTCAAATTTCCGTACTTGCTTCTATGACATTTTACAGATGTGCTCTTACATCACGTTGTTTGGTGGGAAATATTCGTGCTTGTGTGTGTGCCAATTAGGCTTCCCGCACTGCTAACCCACAACTTGACGGTGGCACAATGTTGAATCCCGTTCCTCTGCGAAGTTACTTAATATGTTTACTTTCTCGGAGCTTAAAACTACCTAAAAGAGACCAACAGTGGGAGGTATAGGGTGGGGATTTCTGTGCCATTCCAGCGGCAGTCAATCTGGTAGAATTTGTATCAAGGAATCAAAAGACATGCATAATTTCTCCATACGTGAGGTTACTCAGGCCAAGTTTTGGTCGTGAACCCATAAGAAAATTTAAACGACAAGTGCATCTTCATATCTGTTTTCAGGCAAAGTAGAAGAGGCGATTGCATTTTCTTAAAAACCTTTGAATCTATGAACTGGCTTCAAAGTTTTTGGGAGAAAACACAAGAATGTGGAGAACATAATGCAGCTACATTTTTCAATGTGCCCAGGTGTTTTATCTGTCAAAAGTCACAACCTTCCATACGTTGAGATGCGAACCGCTTAAATTGTTTTTAGATCCCCACTCGGTTGGAGCGAGGTAAAAATGAAATTGGCAGCTTTGGTTAGCGGAGGGAAGGACAGCTGTTTTGCCATTTGCGAGAGCATCGTACACGGTCACGAGATTGTCGCTCTGGTAAACCTGAAACCATGTACCATTGAGGCTAGGTAGGTTTCATATTTTAACAAGTACAACTTCACTAACCTTTTTCAGTCAGGTGGAGATTGACAGCTTCATGTTTCAGAGCGTTGCTACCGAGGGCGTACGCTACTTTGCGGAAGCTATTGAAGTACCACTGTTTCAGGCCAATATAACCGGCACAGCAGTGTGTCAATCTCTCTCCTATCACCAATCACCTTCAGACGAAGTAGGTATCATTCATTTTCCCCCTCCGTACCCTCCTCCTCCTCCTTCTCCTCTGCCACCACCGCCTCCGCCACCACCACCATCACCACCAACAGCAACCGCTATGTTTTTCCGTCCTCATCATTGTGCATCATGCGCTTCTAACCGCAGTTATATATTTGCAGGTCGAGGACCTCTTTAACCTCCTTGCTTCAGTAAAGAAGCAGATCCCGGACATGGAAGGCGTTACCTCCGGAGCTATACTCTCTGACTACCAAAGAGAGCGCGTGGAACAGGTGTGTAAACGTCTCCATTTGAGTTCATTCGCCTTTCTCTGGCGTAGAGATCAACGCGAGCTTCTCATGGACATAATAAGCTCAAAGTTGCATGCAGTCATTGTAAAGGTGAGTGTCGCAGCTATTTTCTCCTAAAGTTTTCAGCTACCCGGCCAAAACCCACCAGCTGGTTTCCTGAACCTGTCGGGGATCCAGGGGATTAAAGTGACACTTGCGGTACTTCCATGAGGGTATCAGAAAACTTTTGCCAATTAGTAAATGCCCTCTCACCATAATTGATGTTCTCAATCCCAACCGACAAGACAACGGGCCCGTCCATCCAGGGGATTAAAGTGACACTTGCGGTACTTCCATGAGGGTATCAGAAAACTTTTGCCAATTAGTAAATGCCCTCTTACCATAATTGATGTTCTCAATCCAAACCGACAAGACAACGGGTCCGTCGTTTGGTGGTATCCCTTTGGAATTAAAGCTAAATAAACGAAGAGTTTGGGTTTGAATCTTAGAACCTGCAAACCTGAGTTTTGGTACGAGCAACTAGTGGCAGCCAATAAGCCACATATAACCATTCAAGTTTCCATTGTGCTTGTCGGTTACCTACTTTATATATATATATATATATATAGTAGTAATGTAGATTAAAGGCGTAGCAGCAGTTAGCTCATAGTAGAATTTGATGACTAGCTGGGAGATTGTGTCAGAGTAGAAGTATGAGTTGCTGAAGCTGATCGGATAGAAGCCATCGTCATAGCGACATGCGGTGAAGTATCAGAGCATGGCAGACATTACCGACATTTCGGCTTCTCAGCCGCCTGAGCTTTGCATGGCGCATTGATGTACGTTGATAGCGTCACGAAGCACAGCCTTCCCCTTGTCTCTTTGTCGGTCAGTGTTATTCTGCCTATATACTTAGTTGCCTTATGGCTGCTGGCGGGGCTTTGAGAGTTAGCCCCAAGGCACAACGGACGAGGAGTCCTGTAAGCGATCGGTGAGCGGCCCATTACAATGGTCAATATCCTGATCGAAACCGCAAGACAACGAGCTCGTGGCGCAGTGGGTAGAGCGTTGACTGCCCAACAAGCGCGAGTTCGAGGTTCGAAGCCGCAGCGCCCGGAGTTTGGGTATGGCTGGCTGGATGACGCATAATAAGCCAGAAATGGCCATTCCAGTCTCCCCTTTGTCTTTGTCGGTCATGTTATTCTGCCTATATACTTAGCTGCCTTACGGCTGCTGGCGGCTTGAGAGTTAGCCCCAAGGCACAACGGGACGAGTGAGTCCTGTAAGCGATCGGTGAGCGCCCCATTACCATTGTCAATATTCCCGATCGAAACTGGCAAGACAACGAGCTCGTGGCGCAGTGGGTCGAGCGTCAGACTTCTGTTCGCCGTGGAGTTTGGGCATCGCAGCTGGGTCTGATGCACGGCTGATACGCTAAGCCAGAAATGGCCATTCCAGTCTCCCCTTGTCTTTGTCGGTCATGTTATTCTGCCTATATACTTAGCTGCCTTACGGCTGCTGGCGGGGCTTGAGAGTTAGCCCCAAGGCACAACGGGACGAGTGAGTCCTGTAAGCGATCGGTGAGCGCCCCATTACCATTGTCAATATTCCCGATCGAAACCGGCAAGACAACGAGCTCGTGGCGCAGTGGGTAGAGCGTTGACTCTGCCCAACAAGGTCGCGAGTTCGAGGCTCGGCGCCGCAGCGCCTGAGTTTGGGTATGGCTGGCTGATGACGGCTAATAAGCCAGAAATGGCCATTCCAGTCTCCCTGTTGTCTTTGTCGGTCATGTTATTCTGCCTATATACTTAGCTGCCTTTACGGCTGCTGGCAGGGCTTGAGAGTTAGCCCAAGGCACAACGGGACTAGTGAGTCCTGTAAGCGATCGGTGAGCGCCCCATTACCATTGTCAATATTCCCGATCGAAACCGGCAAGACAAACGAGCTCGATGTGCGCAGAGCGTTGACTCTGCCCAACAAGGTCGCGAAGCCCGAGGCTCGCGCCGCAGCGCCTGAGTTTGGGTATGGCTGGCTGATGACGGCTAATAAGCCAGAAATGGCCATTCCAGTCTCCCTGTCTTTGTCGGTCATGTTATTCTGCCTGTTACTTAGCTGCCTTACGCCGCTGGCGCTCGTGAGTTAGCGAGGCACAACGGGACGAGTGAGTCCTGTAAGCGATCGGTGAGCCCCATTACCATTGTCAATATTCCCGATCGAAACCGGCAAGACAAGCCTGCCGTGGCGCAGTGGGTAGAGCGTTGGACTTCTGCCCAACAAGCGTCGCGAGTTCGGAGGCTCGGTGCGGAAAGCGTCCGGAAGTTTAGTTTAAGACGCGTCGAATAGGCTGTTGCGC